>JAGFZM010000061.1:1135636-1158136 GCA_017657215.1 Limnothrissa miodon
ACACACACACACACACACACACACACACACACACACACACAAATACACACATGCACACAGCAGGAGCCCCATGTGACCACATATGCCCATCAGACTTAAGGCAGCACCTGCAAAGGACACATCCACTGCTCTTGTCTAACATCGCCAGAGGCATAAGTGCAGCTTTTCAGAGGAATCGGTGCGCTCACAACTCTTTTCATCCACCTATTCTGGGGTCAGCCCCAGGCCTGGCTTAGCAATAGCCACCTGAGGCCACTGACGCTCATCCTGACCCTAGCCCAGCCCATCTGTCATTGACATTGGCCGCCAACAACCAGAGCCAGTTAAACAGAAATTCTCAAACAGGAAAAGCACTAGTTCATGAAATATTCTTCCTGAATGAAATTGAATGAGATGGAATTATACTGTATGTATGCCCTCTTAGAATATATAAAGGATATATATTGAATATGAGTATATATATATATGTTATCATAATAAACTGTCACATGTATTGAAAAAACTATTTCCGCTCTACACTCATTCAAAGTAGGAAGTGTAAGGTCGCTGAAGTGGGCCTGTGGACTGGAATGAAACTTCATGCATTATGTATCTCAGGACCATGGCTACTGGACTGGCTTTTTTTTTTAATGATTCATGGATACACAGACCCACACACCACACAGACGCAATCATAAAATGTACCAGATAACATATGTGTATATATTACCAAGTTGAAAGTAGATTGAATGTTAAAGGCCAAGTAAAAAACCTGCTTTAGTAGACTTACTCTACCCTGCAAGGTCACACTGAACAAAGAGGTCAAGTAAATTCATGCAGCAGAATCACGTACTGTAGGAATACAGCATAAAGAAATACTGGGCAGCAACGGTTGTTGACATGCACATGGTCCTTGAGCCAGGCCCCCATATTTGGCCAATCGGTACCACTCAAGGACAGTAAGTCTCATTGTGTTTTGGAAAGGGGTTAGAAAATATCTGCTAGAATTGAATTCAGGGGTGTTTTTTGTGTTTCATAAGCCTAGTATGTACGTTACAAGCCAATGGAGTGTTTTTATTACTAGTCTACCAGTGAATCATTTTAAATAATACATATGCCCAGAAAGCTTGGGGTTACATATGTGAATATTTAAATGAAGCATCATACACTTATATTTATTTCATATGTATATATGTGAATTATATATATGTGATATGTATATATGAATGTTCGCCTGTATCTTAATGGTAAATAAGTTTAAAAGCCTAACCTCTAGTTTTCTAGAAGCAATTTACTGTAGAATGCATTAAGACCTTACTCGATAGTATTTGCATTTTACAAAATTAACTGAAAATAAATTAAGCTGAATTAACTCTCTGTCTTTTTCCACTTCATCTTAGGATAATAGGGATGATGCAGTTTACTATTTCAAGGAGGCGGCAAGATACTACTTTGTCACCGGTCCTTTTTGCAAAATATTTCCTGATAGGCTGACATTACATCATCATGGTTATTATAGGCCTACTGCCAAAATAAGTTTACTTTCTACATTTTACTTTCTTTCTATTTCACTTGTTACTATTGCATTGCTTTTGCAGATAAATTGTTTGCAACAGAGCTTAAACTTGAAGCATTCTTCAGAATGCATCTACTGTAATCTCCTTTCACTTTCAATCAAGTTCCATGTGATAAGTAATGATCTCTACTCGTTTGTTATGAAGATGAATGAAGGATGAAGAAATGAATCTGAAGCAAAAAACCTGTTGTCACTGACACAGGTAATTATACTTTCACAGTAATGATTATACAGGAAAAAAAACTGACCTCTGAACATTGAAAAGGCACATCCAAAATGAACAGAACCTCCCCCCAGCTTTTTAGAAAGTTGTGTAAAAAACTAAAATCCATATCCTGCAATTAGTACCACTGTACCAGCACTTTCAAGAACAGTTCACAAACGCGTTACACTGCAAAGCCAAGAACCACTTAGAAAACGGGGCTAAAATCATATCCTGCACTGAGAAAGCACTTTAGTGAAAGTACTGTACATCATTTAATAAGGTACAAACTATGCCATATTTAATGTAGTGTACATAAAATAGCTGGAGTAAGTATGCATAATCCATAATCATTTTTAGTTTTTTTATTTATTAATTTAACACTATTTCGTATTGTTTCAGTCTGTTCTGCATCCATATACATTGTACTAATTGCTGAAACAAATTTGAAGTTTTTTTTATACATGGGCTCTCTCTCTTAGTCCACCCCAAATTCCCTCCAAGTCTGACACATTTATGTCAACAGACAGGCCTACACACTTTTTCATTTCCAGCACAAACACAGTAAACATCGATCCACTGAATCAACACATGTAAATACAGTAAGAAAAAATAATATAAAATAAATAAATATGAATATGAAATATGAATTTTCGTCTACCCATTTGCCCCTCTGCAATTAATGCTTCTCCTGTGCTGGGTGAGTCATAACACATGTGCCAAGCCTACATGGACAGTTTCACAAGACTGTCAGAGATATTGACACTGCGCCGCTTTTCTTTAGACAAAGGCAAACACAACCGAGGAGATGGTCTGGGATGGAGTGTGTGTGCTCTGTGTGATGTGAGGCTGGATTTAATTACTCTGCGCCATCCCCGGTATCTAATAATAGTGAGGCAGCATTGTGGGCCAGCCAGAGAATGAGCTCCTTATTCGTTCTAATCCCCCCCGAGTCCGTCTCTGAAATCTTTATGAGACTGAGTGGGCCCTGACGCACCCTCCATCTCTGTGCCTGCTGCTCTGCCTAATACACTCAGGTTGCTGGGAGAGGCACTGTCTTGAGAGCCTGCGCCGGGTTAATGTCCCTTGCCCTGATTCACACAGGGACAAAAGTGTGCTAATTTGTGTCTGGGTCTAATGTGTCTCGACTCATGGCCCACTCTAACTGCACGTCAAACACCCAGCTAACTGCTAGCTCCTTCTGAGGAATATCAAGAAGGTTAATTATTTGATCCTCTTGAAATGGAAATGGCAATGGATTAAAAAAAGGATGATTTTTTTCAGCTATGATAATTTAGTGAGGCATACAGCTACCTTGGATGAACCTGCCCCACTTTATTGAAATATCTAACCCCAGACTAATCCATTAATCATGTGGCCCATTTTATGCAAATCACGTTAGTTCCTCCAACTACAGAGAAACTTAAAAAAGAACGCTAGAGCAAGTAAATAAAGTCTCTAAGTCTCTTCACTTTTTCCTCGTGGATCATCATACTCACTCCACTGTGAGGGCAAGAGGGGCATTTATCTACCCCAGGTGGACCACCTCTTAGCACGCTTGTGTCTTGTCTATTTTGTGTGTGTATGTGTGTGTGTGTACGTGTGTGTGTGTGTGCGCGTGTTTCCTCCGTCCCTAAGCTGGGGATGCAGGAGTATATCTATTATTCAGAGGCTGAGGAGCATTGCCCCCGTGGACAGTCTGCAGGAGTGCATCTTCTAACAGTGCCTTTCCACATACACAGCTGACACTCCAGGTCCTATTCTAGTGCTTCTTAAAGGAAAACACACACAAAAGTGTATCACACACAGTGTTGGGGAAGTTACTCAAAAAAGTAACTTGTTACTTTACTTTAGTTACTGCTTTAATTTGTAACTAAATTACGTTACTCGTTACTCCATTTAAACAGTAACTCACTACACTACTCGTTACTTTACTCGTTACTTTTTTTCTCCCTACTCGTCCAGATTCTAGGCAGAAGCACAAACAATTTGTTCCACCCCGTTTACACATATACGTTTTCTCTTAAAAACGGACACTTTCCCCTTCGTTTGTGCCTTTCATTTAAACACAAACGGAGATGTCGCTTCTGAAAACAATTCTTTCTAAAAACTCCGGCAAAAGTGGAGATTTTTGGAAAACTCCATATTCACCTTTGCGTGTAAACTGCGAAAAACAGATAAAACGTAGATTTTCGGTCCGACCTAGGCGGACTGCTGTCTGGTGGGAGAACTTTGAAAATGAGGTGGTGGTTGTCCCGGAGGCTTTTGGTTGGCTTGTATGGCTTTCCTTCTTCCTACACTGCGGCCCATAGGCGTAGGTATGACAGCTCAGGCTTAATGTAAACAGAAACTTTTTTGAAAGCGATGGATGCACGGAATTATTTTGGAAAGAAAATATTAGTTTATCAAAATACCCAGGTAGGTGTAAACGTAGCCTCAGAGTTGCACGTTATCTACCTAGCTTCCGATTAGCCAATAATCTACACCTGTTATTATCATAATGAATGACATCGCTAGCCTAGTACTCAGTGCGCAAAATAGACTGAATGAATCGCTAGAAACATGATGTGAGTCATACTAGTAGCTTTACAGTATGTGTTCAGGAGAATAACATCAGGCTACAAACTAAATATAGCCTATCAAAATTATTTGCAAGTGTCTGACCTTACCATAGGCATAATCAACTTTTTCATTCTTCCGAATGGGCTAACTGAATCTGCACACAAAACGACATTGGATAGGCTACATCTTGCATTTCAGTGGTTTTGTTGCGTTCTCTATCCTTGTGCTTTTGCCAGTGTCTTCTCTCTCCTTCAGCTAGACGCATACAGATCAGTTAATTAGGCTAACAGGTCATAAATAGTTTTACTGAACAAAACGTTAGTAACGCAGAAAAAGTCCGTTACTATAGATAGTAACTGTAACGAATTACTGATATTTTAAAATGTAACTCGTTACGTTATTTCGTTCCTGAAAAATGTAACAATTACAGTAACGCGTTCCTTTGTAACGCGTTATCCCCAACACTGACCACACATGACACTTTCTCACTCCTCCTTTGAAACAGAGGCATGACACAGGCCTGGTTATGTTTCGTTACAGAGCTGAGATCTGAGGGATCACTGGTTTCATTTTCACAGACAACACACATACACAAACACCAAAGCAATGATTAAGTTGGAGCTACACATCAAAAGTAGCAAGCGTCTGTCATCATGTGCAGATGTCAACAGCTATGAAACCAGGGGTTAAGAGTAAAATATCACATATATCAAAGGTTTGGAATTTTTTTTTTCAATTAGACACACCATGTCATGTCATAATACATCCCATTAATATACCATGAGATGGATTAGGGGAGTTGTTTACCTGGCCACTCCAACAGCATTTGATTTGTCAACCATCATCCAATATTATATCCAAAAAAATCCTCTTCATTTCCACTGGTTAAAAATGATAAGGTAGCCTACAGCAGCCCCAGGTTAATTTTTTTTTAGCTGGGAGGCAACACCAGAAATCATATTAAATCAGAAGGCAAACACAGTGCGTAGGATTTAATTTGAGTTGGAGTCTTGCATTTCGAAAAAAAAATAAAGTGGATTACAGAGAACTGTGCAAAATATTGAACAGTCGCCTAAGATGGGTAAGAGGCTTAAAAACCTGGAGAGGATGATAACCTTTAAAAGGAAATGCACAGCTTTTAGCAGGATGCACTTAATTGCATATTCTGCAGTTGCATATGCCAATCTGACGAGGAAGGGAAGTGTAACAGGGATGATTGGCTCAAAGTAGCAGAGAGAAAGCATGTGCAATTATCGGAGGCTAGTGTTGAATCACAGAAGTGGCCTGACCCTAAGTTCTACTCATATAGTGATGTGCTGGAAAGTGACAGCCTCTACCTCTGAGGCTCATTAAATGCTGCTCAAATAAACATGCTATTTGCACCCTCCAGAGACACACTCATAAACTCATTACTGTATCTCCCAGCTGAATTAGTGATCTAGAGAAAACTACAAGAATGACATTGATTGTGAAGATGATGGTAGCTTTAACAGTATGTTAAATGACAGACGAATAAAGCCCCTATGCAGCCCAATGCAGGCCTATAGTACATGCAAATATTTTGGCATATATACAATCACAAAGAATAAAACTTCAACGTGTATCCTGACAGTTTTCATTCCTTAATAAGAGCTCATTTAAAGTTTCATTCATTAAAAAAATTAAATAAAACACTCAAAAATGTCATTAATTAAAAAGAGTGACGTACCTTGAAATAACATATATTTTAACATGTAAGAGAACAACCACAGTTGTAATAGTTGTAATTGTATCTACTGTCTTTAGGTTTTTGTTATGTTTGACCCAAAAACCTACACAAATTTACATTAAAAAAACTAATGACACTTAATTACAACAGTCATAAGCATTTAAGTATCATTACATGTTCAAAATATGCATCCTGTCAGGTAAATGCCACTCTTATATTAAAAACCTTATTTTAAATATTACCTTTAAATGCAAACTTGTTTGTCAGAGACTTTTAAAACTACATTAAACTATACACACACTTGCATTGGGTATAAATTAGCAGGTGAGTTATTGACACATTGATTAATAATTATTTTCACAAATTTGAATTATCTATAGCTTTTCTTTTGTCTCAAATGTTGCTTTGCTACAAAAAAAAAGCTTTGGTTAGAAATCAATTAGCTACATCTTCACTAAAACAGTCTCCAGATGGCATTTTTGGAGTGGTGAACTTACATATGATCTCAGTGTGCACATCTGTTTAAACAGGCTCCACTGAAGTGTGACAGAATAATTGGATTAGCGTTAAATAGACTGCTGCTGTTGAATACAGAGGATACAGTCCTGAATACATGCCTCAACCAATTCCTAATTCTGCAGTATAAACACTATATGAAATGTTAGTGACGATTACCAAAGCACTGCCTTAGCATCATAATAATACTCAAGACAATGATCCACCAGTCAACCATCCAGTGTCTAAGGTGATTCAGCTTATCTCATGCAAGTTACAAGTCACTTGTCTCTCTTTCTACAGTTAAGCTCAGTCTCTCGGTGAAACTTTAGAAATGTTTTCACATTCTTGCACATAGCTACCATCTTGCAGAGCCAATGGAAGGCTATTGAACTGATGAACGTTGATCATTGACTTGGCCTGAGTGGTCACACTAGGATTCTCACAGAATGACTCTGCTTAACGAATAGATTGACTAGTGGCCATGCCTAGAGGCTCGTTAAGCACTGTGAATTGCCACTATTATTAGCCCAGTCATTCATTTCCCAGGACCCAGGACCCCTGGAGCATGTCAGGGCAATGGCGCCTATCAAACTGCCTCCAAGAATCACTCACTTTCTTGATAACAATGACATTGCAGTTCTATACAGTCATATTTGTCAGGCCCAGGTACATTAATGGAGGAGAGCAAAGGCATTAAGATGTAGATAAATGCATTTCCAACAACACAATGTATAGCAAATAGGGTTAATGGAATTGAACCTGAAAGGCATGCTTGCATAGGTCATCTTAGAGCAATTTTGACATTATAAAATACTAAGCAACTTTCATCCAATATACTAAAGTAGACAGACTGTATATTTAATAGACATTTTAAGTATAAAACACCATCACTCTGAGTTGTGCTTGAAGCTCTGATCAATTTGGGTAAAGTATACACAGGACTTATGATGGTGAAAATTCTCATTCATCCAGCATACTCAAAGCAGGCAGGAATTTAGAAATGTCATGTGTCAATTTGTGTATCTCCAGAGTATTTGGATCAGTAAGGTTGGCAAGGCTTGAAGGCCCTGGCCTTGACACAACACAAACATGTGCCCTAGTAGCACTATTGCTTTCAATCATAACAAATAACAAATGAAACCCCCATCATCTGCAAATAGCCCTAAGAAGTATTTTTGCCTGGAGTTTTGCTTTAATACTAACTATCTCTGCAGCAAAGAGAATAATAAACATTCATAGTTCATTCAGTAAGAAGGAAAAACTGTCCATACTTTCTCCAATGTTCATATTTGAAGTGATTTAAAGTACATTACAACAAATTACTTTACTATAATAATTTTCCTGATAGGTGGACAGAGGATGGACAAACAAACAAACAAACAAAAAAACATTTCAATTTGACAAAATAAAATAAATTATAGCATGTAGATGAATAATTTTCTTTCATTAATTAACATCCACTTTGTTCAATTCTGTAAATGAAAAGAAATAAACTGACAAGCCATACAGTAAATAAATCGAGTCAAACTAAATTAGATAGACTCCAACTGTTACCCTGACAGACTTTTACTTAAAACATTCACTAAATGTTTTTACATTATCAGTGCCTGTAAAAACAGCATTGTGTGCAGGCCGGTGTATTTTGGAGATGAGGCATGATTTTTGAATAGTCCAATAGTCAATCTACCAGTCAAAAAGTTCATAATAATACATTTACATCCATAATTATATAGCCCTGGGAAAAAAAATACTAAAACGTGGATACCTTGTTTCATTTTTAATTTAATTTATGCTAGTCATGCATAGACATCACTTATGTCTTCTAATGCTAGATACTAGCAAGCAAGCTAGCAAGACTAGATTCTTGTTTAGAATGTCGATAAATGAGTCATTACCATTCTTTAGGGCAACACAGAAATCCCCCACCTGCAAACATGGCTGCAAACAGAGAGAGAGAGGGAGGAGGGGGCAATCTACTGTAACCTCCTGCCAGCATATGACTTAAACACAAGAGTTTTAGGCACCAGGGCATGGCACATTACACTCTGTTAGCCCCAGGTCACCAGGAGAGGCTAACCAGTGCTAACCAGGCAGATGAGAGTGGGGAAGGGAGAGATCCATTTCACAGGCCACAGTGGAACCCTGTTAGCTGTATAATGTGATTAGCTTTGTTGCTGGTCCCTCTGTCATTTCTGTACGTGGCTATCCCAAAACACAGCAATTGTCACTCATGTCACCTTTTGTTATACACACAATGCCAAAAAAGACAGTGAAAAAAAAACTAAAAAAAAAATCTTTCATGGATTGTGATCTGGACTAGTATTGCTGGGGCACCAAGTCCATTCTGCTCCATACAATTACCTCGGTGTGATTTTGTTGGAGTAACGACACTATTAGGATCGACAGGGCTCTTTGAGCAGCACAGGCAGCAGCAGTGGCAGCAGAAGTGCCAATCTCACATCTCATTTCCCTCCAGTCCCTCCTGCCATCTCCCGTCCCACTCCCCTTTCCCTACGCCATCATCTCCCCATCGGGGGGAATAATCATCTGGGTGGCCCTCAACTGCCTGCTCCAGCTCAGGAGGCCCAGCTGGAGCGATGCCCAAGCTGGCTCCACCCTGACCCATTACCAGAGCTGTGATATGAAGCAAGAGAGAGAGAGAGAGAGAGAGAGAGAGAGAGAGAGAGATAAAGAGAGAGAGAGATAGAGAGAGAGAGATAGAAAGAGAGAGAGACCAACAGGCATGAAAAAAGGCAAAAATGAGCTTGTGTGTCAATTTAGTGTAATCGTCCAATCAGAGGCTTTTTTCCCCAATGAAAACTCAACACATAACAACACATTTCTCTGCAAAGTGCTGGCAGGACTCCTTGTAATAGGAGATCTTTATAACTGTGTATGTCCTGCAGGGCTCTGCTGGATGTGCATCCACAAGGAGATTTTGGCCCCAGTCTCCAATGTGGACAAGCCAGCCTCTTGCCAGAGCCTTGTGTAATGTTGTGGCCCTACGGCCATGCTGTCGAGCCATGTGCTGCCGCCGTCTTCACGGACTGCTGGCCACCCTGCTATGGCTGTAATTGGCAAGTGGGAGACTTATGCAAAGCCCAGGGCTCTCAGAGACACGCTTGCACAGTTTAATACGCAGTTACACAGGACACGAGCAGAGGCGCCGGGATTGCTCCATCAGAGGCATAAGGATCAGGGAACACTGACCTGGGGGAAGACAGCGCCACCACCCTCCACTCCTCTCTCACTCTCTGTCTCTGCAGGCCGTTAAAATTCCTTTATTTCAGCCACACCTTACAGCCTCTTCCAGAGCACCACAGGTGGTGGGTCTTGCCCTAGCAACAGCTTGACTTATTGGATACCGAGAGATGGAACATTAAGCAGAGTGGTCTCGTTCAAGATTGGAATTGTTTACTTGCTCACACTCTGCAACACTTGGTCTGGAATGAATAAAACATTACATGAATGCATACATGTAAATTGCAGCCTCAGCGCCTGACTAAACGTGGGCCTTTCATTTAGACAGGAGCAGTCCTATTGAGTGCAGCTCAACAGCACAGGTGGCATAATGTCTTCTTGCGCCACTGTGATGTGCAAGAACAAAAGCACAGGCTTGGTTTTGGTTAACAAGCTAAGCCCAAGAGCAACTGGGTTGGAGAATGTGTAGTTCATCTTTGTGTGTTTCTGTGTGTGTGTGTGTGTGTGTGTGTGTGTGTGTTTGTGTGGACAAGCGTAATCGTGCACTGAGGAAGAGCAACCTTCTGAAATAAAAGCCATGCATTACAGCTTGCATTCACCCAAGCGTTCCATCTTACTTCTTTGATTTTTTATTACAAGGTACATATTATTCCGATATTGAATATGTTTTATAATAGAGAGAAATATGCAATTTGCACAACTCAAAGTTGTATATGTGGACAAGAAGATTGAACTATTTGGCTATTGATTCACATGAAGTTTCATGAGCACTTTCTCATAACCTTAAGCATTGCCTGAGGAAACAGCAGCATGGGCTTTATGGCAGTACGGGAGAGTGACAAATGTTTCAGTCATGTTGAGAAAGCTTCATATCCGCAGGCCTGCCTGATCAATCGATGAGAACTCCTGCAGTTGGAGGGTCATTAATCTCACTCTGTGAGACTTAAATCAAGCGATCACTTCTGATCCCAGGAGGTAAAATGCTGACGGGAGGGGAGCTCAATGTCGCTCGCACCATCACAGAGTTTTCAGTGGCCCACAAGTCACTGATGCACAGCTGAGACGCTGCACTGGCAGATAATACCAAGGTTCTTATTGTGACATGTTTAACTTAGAGCAACCAAGTGAAGAGCCTTTGTGTCAAGGTTTATGAACTTTCTTTCTTAACAATGCAGAAGCTGTTGAAACATCTTTGGCAGTGTGAATAAATGCATACTCACACATTTGCTAATTAAAAAAACAAAAATAAATTAATATATTTAAAAAAAAAAAAAAAACAAATGAGCAAATTACTTCCTCACTCTAAATCCTTAAGCATTTGAATTTAACTTCCATGAGCCTTGACATGAATTCTTCTTCCTATTCTCTTCTTCGTACGTCATTCCCATTACCAAAAGAACAATCACCTAGATTAGAATAATGCAGCACAAGTATGCATATTGTTTGTTTCGTGAATGTTGTGATTATGGGAGAAAAACAGTTGCTGGATCGACCGCATGGGATTTTGCCCAGCTCGTATTCCAGCTGCTCTCTTGTTAGAAACCATGAATTCCATTATCACACAGAGACAACGCATGAGTATATATTTAGCCATTCAAATTCCCAATCTTTTCAGAGTAGCACAGTCCGCTGCCATGGTAACAGTAACAACTAAATTTCAGCAGATCACATGGGCATACAGAAAATGCCTGCGCTGTGCACAAAGCTGCCATAATGACAATCCAGCAAAGCCAGTTGCTTATGCAGGAGCAGTGTATGATCGGTTGGCCATTACTCGCTTCTTTAAAAGACCAGTGTGGTATAACAAGTGTGGTCGGACCAGGAAAGATTTTCGTAATGAGCCGATACAAGACTCACATGGCCTGTAATCTTCATTACTAACCCAAAGTAACTACAGTTAAAATAAGTAAAAGGACAAGTATGATAATTCAGGGTATGGATGCTTTCTGTTCAATGAAAGGAGCAACTTAAGGACAATTTTCAAAATCAGTCATCTTTTGTTTGCTTGATGAAAATTACTCAAATGAACCACATGGAAGGGCATCGTCAAGATAGAAAGACTTAAAATAAGAGCAAGAGAGAGAGAGAGAGAGAGAGAGAGAGAGAGAGAAAGACAGACAGACAGACAGACTAATGCTAAGGCTAATGGCCATTGTACTGGAAACACTTTGGAATTAAGACTTTTCCAGAAGAGAGACTTTTCATTAGTGTTAGAGGTGGTCACAGAAATGAAAAAAAAAAAGAAAAGTGAAGCAAGGCACGTGACTGAAACCATTCGACTTTAACTTGCACAGTTACACCATCAAAAAAGACAAAATGTTAAATAGACAAAGTGCTCTGAAATTGCAGTGGCTTTCTTTGTCTAAGTCACCTGCTGGTGCATTTTGTTCTGTTCCACTCTCCCCATGAGGAGCGGTAGCATAGTGATGGAGGAACCTGGCAAACTTGCTAAGTAGCCTGGAAATTGTACCTGGCTGCCACCGTTGTGCCACTGGGCAATGCACTTAACTCTAGGGGAGATTGGCCCTGAAGTAAATGATGAATGTAAGTCACTTTGAATAAAAGCATCAGCCAAATAAATACAGATAAAAACAAATGCAGCAAAAAAGAATCAGCCTCCATACAGTCTACCTACCTCCATAGCTACAGAAGAGCTAATGGATGTGGATGAATTCTTGTTAGTATTTTAGATTACTAGGACTAGGGCTGGGCGATTTTACCCAAAATAAAAATCTCCGATTTGTCAGTGCAATTATATTACTGTGATCGTCCTTGAAGTAAAAAAAATGCTCATAAAAATAAAGGGAACACTAAAATAACACATACTAGATCTGAATGAATGAAATATTCTTATTCAATACTTTGTTCTTTACAACAAAGTATTGACAACAAAATCAATTGATTGTCAAATAGGGCTGGGCGATTTTACCAAAAATAAAAGTCTCCGATTTTTTTTTTTTTAATTCGAGTTTCGATTAGATTTTTTTTTTTTCCAAAGCTCTTAAAAATGATTGCAGACATCAAGCACATCAGTGCAATTATACTGCTGTGATCGTCCTTGAAGTAAAAATATGCTGCTCAAAAAAATAAAGGGAACACGTACTTAAAGAACACAATGTAACTCCCAAGTCAATCACACTTGTCTTGATATCTGTCCACTTAAGAAGCAACACTGATTGACAATCAATTGATTTTGTTGTCAGCACATTCAACTATGTAAAGGACAGTATTGAATGAGAATATTTCTTTCATTCAGATTTAGGATGTGTTATTTTAGTGTTCCCTTTATTTTTTGAGCAGTGTATATAAATACACTGACAATACAAGGTAAATGAGGCTCTGGGTCAACATTCAGATTTTACGTTTTAACCCTTGTTTTAAATCTTGCATTTCAACAGAATGGGCAGCATGTCTGTTGCTGTGTGTAACGTGATAGCCTTTCCATCCCACTCCCTTTTTATCATACGGCACGCAGTTTGTAAAAGTCTCCTCTTGGGATGGCAAAAACTAAAAATACCCCTGACCGACCACCAAGCCTCATTAGTCCGTTGAAACCAGTTAACCTGTCAGATTTGTTATCCTGAATGCGTTACGGCAGCGTTAAGCCAAGCCGTCAAAATACAATTAAAAGACCGGTAAATTATACTTTAACTGTACACATCAGTAACGGAGGCTATCAGGAGTAGCAACCTGTTTGAAGCTAATTTGAAACATTGCCGTGGCTCATGAGAAAATGACCGCTCTGATGAGACCCCTGCATGTTTAGTTTGAGGAGACGGTAGTGCTAATAATAATAAAGCAGTTGATCATCATTACCTTATCTGTTAACACTGAAGATCATGATAGTAGTAATTTCCAATTCACATTCCTAACAGTGGGCTAGTACTGTAATGCTGTGCAACTTCCAAAAAGTCATCTCATCTGATAATCTGTGTAAATGGAAATAAACCCACACACACCACAATAAGAATTTTATAACCGACTACAGACAATTTTGATCACTTAAAGTTGATACGCTCAACCACCGGCCAAATGGTCACATCAACATCCCTAGTCTCCTCAAGTGTAGTTTTGTAGCATGCGTGATAGAGTTGCCGTCTTCGTTTCGAAGGTTTAATTCTCCTACACTGAGCTAGAGGCTGCCGCTGCCATGTTTGTGGTTGTGTTGCGCGGGGGAGGAGCCGGCTACATTAACTCGCGAGGGACAGTTGAACGGAACGCGAAAAATATCCAAATGTTAATGAAGGAAAGAAAAACTCGAATTGTGCCAAATCAAAGTTTTTAGTAACAAATTCGATAAATCGATTAAATAAATTTTTTGCCCAGCCCTAATTTGGACTACCATACTTCATGTGCGTTTACATAATAAAACATGATGACAAGACTGTGTGTCTCACATTCAGAGTCAACAAGCTCCAAGCATTGCTCAAGAGAGGAATCAGGATGCTGCTGAGTTTTAAAATGCCTCGACAATCCTGCACTCATGCTCTGCTCTCATCACCTTAAACCAGGCAGCCACTTTTTTGAATTGATAAAAAAAATGTAGTTTCTAAAATAATGAACAGAGAAGCTCACCAACGGAAATATAGATCACCAATAGAAATATAAAACCGCACGTGTGCTCCATGAATGCTAATAAAGCCATTTTCCCCCATGCTGGGAGCCAGAGCTGTGTGCTACACAGGCAAAGGCGCTTCAATGCAGTGCTCAGCTCTTTCCCTAGGTTTAAGCCGTACTGCATTCTGACGGGGAGCATTGGAGATTCCATTCGGCGACCGTGACCTCATTTTCCGCAACAATTTTACTCATGATATTTCATGTAAAGCCAAAGCGAGGGAAGGGCTCGCATAAAACTTTCAGCATCCGCTACAACTAATGTGAGGAGGCACAAGCCTGGTCGGCCATTAAATATGACGGGCCCCTCTGTAGCGCTGCCACCCAGCCCAGTTAAATGCCATCTGGCATTACACTGCATTAGTGATGCCACATTACACCAGGTATGACATGAATATTTTACAAGTCCAGGTGGACAAATTTGACATTCTTGCACTGCACTGCTTCAGTGAACTATTATTTTGTAACACAAAATCCTGCTGATAAGACTGCCTTTCACCGTATAATAAGGATTGGTATTCCAAACTATTTGTCTTGTCTTGTCAGGGTTAAAAACTCCCATTCTATTGTCTGCTCTAAAGGGGATGGGGCATCACTGATGATGACTGCTGTGATGAAGATCATCTGACCTTGTGACAAAGCCATTTGAGGAGAAATATTATGGATAGCCAGGGAAATGGTCCAACTCACTCATCAATTAGATCCCCAGAGGCCACTCATTCCAATGAGGAGTAAAACAAAACCTGGTTTCCCTCCCTGCACCTCTGGCGCAGGCTGTCCAGCATGAGGCCAGTAAAGTGCTGCTTTTATGGGCCTGTGTCTACTGGGCAGCTGCTCTCCTCCCATTAGGAGCTCCCCTCTCTGGCATGTGCCACTGGCCACCAGATGCAGGGGCTGTCTTGTCTCTCTGAGACCCGTCCCTTCATTAAGCCGTCAGCAGTGGACAGAGAGGGAGAGGCTGTGGCAGGAATAATCCTGCTGCTAACCTGTCTGGATGAATAATACATGGGCCTGCCAGACAGACGTTAAACAAAGCGCAAGCAGACAACAACTCTCTCTTCATCAGGCCGTGTATATATCTCGCTCTCTCTGTCTCTTTCTCTCTCTCTCTCTCTGCTGAGCTATGGCTTATTTGGATAAAGAGTTGCCTCCTGAGGGGCTGACTCCTCCTGTCTGTTTGACTTGGGCAGGATAGATTTTATCCTCTTCAATCAGATGCTGGGCTGTTTTTCTCTTTCCTCTCCAAGTTGACTCAGCTGTGCCGCCTATACCTCTGCATTCCTAGAGGACACTACATCAAGACCTCTTCCTGATGTGAATATCACACAAACACACACACACACACACACACACACACACACACACAGACAGTACATACACACATCTTGGCAACATGCATGTAAGCATGCACACACACACGCACACGCACACACACACACACACACACACACACACACTGCTCCACAGCAGGCACACAAGTTCATCAAGATCACACAAGCCTGTTCCAGGCCCCATGTGTTCTAATGAGGGCACGGCCCTCTACCCAGAACCAATTAGCAACAGGCTCGCCTTGTGGTGCACAAAGAAAAGCCACATTCTACTTCGCAGCTTCTGTCACATGCAATCAGAGCAAATTAAATTGTGAATCTGTTTTGTTCTTTTTTGCACATACACAAACAGAAGGGGCTTTCCAATGCCATGTTGTCTTCATGCCAGCTCGTGCTGTGACGGCATAAAACACACAGTGACAGTCTGAAAGCATGGCGTCACACCACTCAAACTCCCAACTCCCACACACCTCAGCGTCGGTGACCTCACCCTGTCTCCTCCTCACTTTCTACACAGATGTGGAGTGACACTAGGTCAACGTAACTGTAATCTATGCTGATATAAAAAGACCTGGCAGAAAGGAAATGGCACATTCACTTGTGGAGAAAAATATGGCACTCTCGTGTGCAGGTAATTGCTGAGGAATGCATTATTTAAGAGCTGGATGAGGGACAGAGGAAAAGGAATGTCATTCATTAGCCGCCTTGCTGTACTTTCCAAGTACAAAATCTTGCGCTTTTTTGATTTTGTGTGCATCAGGTTTTTGTGATCTACAATTCTCAAGCCAATTTTACTAGCTAACATTACACAGATCAAATAAAGTGGAGCTGGATAATCAAAGCTACCAACTGCTCTCTTTTATTCACTAGGATTCCATTAAAAAATGATCGGACTTTACCATATAGTGACAATACGTTCTCTCATTAAGCGAACCTTAGTCTGGTCAAGACTGGTAAGAGAACTATCCCATCTGCACTTAACTGCACTTATCAAGGAATTACCTGTATTCTAGAGAATAGCACAGAGGTGGCCGAACCTGCGCTCAGCCGTTTCTATGGTGCCAGCATAACAATTTGTCTCTCCTGACGGTAACAAATGGAACCATCTCACCTGACCGGCACATTCATCAGTCTCACTGTGTGCTTTGGCATAGGAGACTGCTGATGCAGACGCTCACTCACTTATCCACCCCACCCCCAACCTTACATTTATTCCTCGGTGAGGGGGCCGGCACCCAATGGCTTCCAGCGATGCCACTGAGGGACTGGCAAGCTCCTTAGAGAGGGCCGGAGTGGCAACGCAAGTGGTGGAGGAATTACACGGAGGATGAGCAAGCGCTGCCAGCAGTCGGCACGGCTCAGCAGACATGTGGAAAGTCAAAGGCACACGCATATACACACATGCACACTCCGTGTCACACAGGCAAGCAGGGAATATGTAAACTCAGTGTGCATGAATGGATACAAAGTAGCACAAGTGGAGATACGTGCCTGCCTGACGTGTGCACAACAGCCCTTGCACACATATATATCCACACAACTGCTTGCATAGTGTTCACGTGCTTAGAAACACTGTACAAGCTTACACACACAATTAAAAAAGTGAAATTACAAACAAAAACAACACAAATTTTATGCATATATTACTTCATCTAAATGACACATAATCTGAAGGGACCATCTTGTTTCAATGAAATTATTATGCTTCACTGCATGAGTTTCTGTTGCTGATTGTAAAGAGATTGTAGGTTTGAATATTACATTTAACATTCATTTTTACCCAATTATATTCCCTAAAGAAGTTTATACAGCACCAGTGGAAAATAATTAAAAAAAAACTGCACGCTGAATATTGTTTCCATCTAATTCATAACTTTCCCCTGGGAAGTTGTAGCTTTTTATTAGGGTAATGTCAAAGATCATTTAGACTGGTTCATCAACCTTCCCTGGTGATGAATCTATTGAGATACATTATGCATGTCAGATGGCACACAGCATAAACAGAGCTTGAACATTTCACAATTGTTAGAGGATATGCTATTATCCAATCCATCCATCCATTCTTCCCATCCAGGTATAGTGGGTTAAGCATTTCATGGTGAGAATTAAGAGGTTGCATGCTGGTAAATGTTGAGATTACTGCTCTCATGAGCAGGGCATGAGATGCCAATAAAGCCTTTCTTCTGGTTTAATGTCTGCTGCCTTCTGCTAGCCTTGCCATGAGCAGCTGGAATATGTTCAAAAGCAAAGAGCTGCTACTGTTCACCATTTGCTCCTCATTACACAAACACACTCCTTTCCCTCAGACAGCTCTGCAAATGAAGCTTTGTGCAAATCTGCAGGACAAATGCAGACAATGGCCAATTTTCTGTTGAGGCACAGAGATTAGCCTGCTTAAAAAAAAAATCCCTCTGCATATCAACATAGTAAGACATTAAGCAGTTTCATATTTCTTATTCTTAGTTATTTTCAAAAATATGAAACAGAAATAAACACAAAACACAAAAATACATAAAATTTCACATTTAATAAGAAATCCGGTGTGGTTTGGACCTGGACTGCACTGGAAGATGTTACCGAGTACAAACATATATCCAATGCCCACCTCCGTTCACCCCCAGCATTCCGCATTAAGCCGTTTTTAGCCGGAGCTTTCATTAACCTTACACTGCTAGCAATAGGGGCACAGCTTTGCCTATACAGCTAAATCCCTATTTTTACACCATTAACAAGGTTCAATGTTTCTCCACACTTCACTGGTAGACTTCTGAGGGCCCTGACATTTAAAACGAGACAATGAGAACTTTGAAAGTGTACCGGTACTTTATTAAAAAGACAGTTTATAAAGAGACTGTCCAAGTCACATACGTGAGATTACACATACGGATGACAAACATCATTGGACAGTCCCAGAACATGTACTAGTCCTCTCTGTGTTGCAAAATACTGCACTGGGCCAATAATAAGAATTCTAAATTCTAAGGATGGGGAGGAAGTTTGAAGAAATGTGATATTGTTTGTAGCGTGTATAATGCAAACAGTGGATAGTGAATGAAATTAATAAATACAGGACTAAATGAAAGAAATACATGACTGAGGATTTTAGAAGCAAGACAAAGGTTTGACCACACTGATTTTAAAATCCCAATTTACTGTAACAAATGTTGTAGAGGCTTTTGAATGCTAATGAGTGGATTCATATACATTTATATGACTGGATCAGGATGAGATGTATGGGCATGTTCGCGTTTTGCAGTACTGTATATTAGAAGGCACAAAAAGTACATTTTGACTTGTTGACATTGGCAGATTCTATTATTAAGGTATTTAAGGTATTGTGTCTGTTTTTGTCTCTGTCTCTTTGAGCTACAAGGCAGGTGTTGATCATTTTATGATTGCAATTAAAGGCTACCTCACTGTTTTTAGCACAAGTCAGTCTTGGTTTTATTTTATTTTTTTTATTTAACTGATTTAAATAAAATTTTATATATTTTCTGATGAAAAAAACAAAACAAAACAAAACAAACGTATGCTTGCCTGGCCTCCCTTCATGTTGGTAGACCAAAAGCCATGTTTCAATGTAAAGAAATCAATGAGTCCTATTACTTTTCACCCGTCTAATACACTTGAAAAAAAAAAAACCTGGCCACTGGCCTTTGCAAATCCTTACAAACTCCATTAGCAACCAGGGATACCATCTTGGCATACAACTAGTATTATTTTCTCTCATCTCCTGATTAGCCCCCCTACTTATCATTCCATGTTACTATAGCTGAAATAGCCACAGAGATGTAAAGCACTACATTGTCACTCAGAGCCTTTCCCCTCTTCACTGAGACACCTGCCATTGTGTTGGGGAAAAAAAACTAAGGCTTTTAGTGTCTCTTAAATTGCAGCACTTGTGTGGTAACACATTACCTCCATTTTCTCAAGGACAGTGAAGGCTTAGTATCGAACCACTAAACAATCGCTCCAAATGGAGAATAATTTCCAGACATCCTTCAACAAAGGAACATGGGGTGATGATACCGGTGAAAAAAGATTATTTCTTTTGTTGGTCAGAAATGTTCTGGTATCAACTTTTTTTTCTGCCGGAGAGAAAATCAATAATGAGCAGCGATATGATCATTTCAACATCCCCCCTCTGTCTGGTTCACTCGTAGATACACCAATCTTAATTTTGAGATAGTGAAAATCTGAATCTTGTTAGGAGGTCTGTCTGCAATGTGGGAATGATTAAAGCCCCATAAGCCGTGGGATGGGCGGGTTATCAGTGAGTCACGGGATTCACCTTGCAATTGCAGGAATGAGATCAGGCTAGACAAAGGACCCTCATCACATATAGGCAGCTCATTCACTTTAAGGTTTATGCATTCTTGCAAATGTAAACAAATACACAAATGCAAACAAACACACCGAGACACAGACAGTAGCCAGACAGCTGTACACAGTCTTTGAACAAGAGGGCAGTAACTTCACACTCTGAAAGCATGGTATGTGAGAAAAGAGCCCCAGGTGGCATTTACAATTTCTGGAGTAATAAAGTTCCTTCATCGTCATCTGTGCTAGGTCTTCCAGCACACCGCCCCCCATGCTGATTCTCTATGAACCTGGATCCAGCCCCATATTCTACTTAGGTGCCCAGCAGGAGAGCTGGCAGCTCTGGAAAGTGGATGATAAAGACTGCACCTTCCGTAATGATACACGGAATACAGCTGATGTTCCGGTAATGATTGATTAATGGCCGCACCTTTTAGGAGGTGTCACGGTTAATTTCCATAATAACAGTGCCTGCCGCTGCTGAATATTTCATGGCGTCCCACAGACAATGTAATGGACCACCTGAGAACATTCACCAGGTCTTCAGAGGCGGCGACAGGCACACTGCATTCTCAGTGCAAAGCTGGGACACTTATTGCCCATAAGGAGATGGGTATGAGAGTATAAGAAGGGAGATTGCAACAGGGGGTATCAATGGAAAGTGAAAAAATGACTCCTCTTTTGATGCTCTGAATTCTCGCTGTGCAAAAAATAATGCTCTGTGTTCTTGGCCCCTTGAGAATGAAGCTGGCCTTCATATCAGACCTACAAATTACGGCGTGAACAAAAGGATGTCACTGTAGAGGATTGCAGTTTTACTCTATTTAAGCAGATTGTATTGGGCAGAATCTGTTATCAATACAGGGAATCAGAAGAGTTTTTTCCATCCCCCTGAGATGAGAACAAAGGTATGCTATGCAAGGCAGCTGCACAAGGGAGAATGTGGAGTCTTGGGGTCCACACACACACACACCTCCAGAAAGGTGCCTGTGGAGGACGCTGGTCATGCTGGAGGATGGTGAATGAGAGGCTGGGTTGGGAGTGGCCTGCTACCTTAGATGCGCTCTGTCCAGAATGAGTGATGGCCTGGCTCTATCATCACGCCCATCAATCGCCTGGACACCCTGATGAGGGATGGGACGGCAGACAGGAGTTATGCCGCAGTGGTGATGGGGGGTCACACCTGAAGTACTGCAGGAACAGTGCTGAGCAAACACACAGACACACACACGCACGCACACACACACATACACACACGCACACACACACATACAGTACACCTGAGAGTCATGACCTGACCCAAATCATATGACACACTGTTCACAGACACACCAGATAGTGAATCCAGATAGTACTCCAGTAGGCTGAAAAAGCCACTGATGAAGAGACAACTGCACTACTATGGTATGGAGACCTAAAATGCCTGTGTGTGAACATGGACAGCAGGTATTCTTCTGCTCCTCTGTATAACTGGTGAGGTGTCCTTGAGCTCCAGAAAGGCATGGTGGGAAATACTAAAATGCTTTATCAGACAAAGAGCAGGAAGTGAGGATCTGGCTGTATAGTTGCCAGTGGGGGAGGTACCTATAGGAAAGAGTGTGCTCTCTTACCTCACACACAACACACACACACACACACACACACACACATACACATAAACACAACCTATCTTCATCACACACACACACACACAGACTGTGTGTGGTCAAGGTGGGACAGCAAGATAACCTTTTTTTGGAGTTGACTGAGCCCGTGCCATTGGACTCGTAGCACTCAACACCCCCCTGCATTAGACCATTTAATAGCTGGCAAAAACTCTGCCAAGACCTTTCCCCACCAGCTAACCCTGCAGGGCACTGGGAGAGGGAGCTTAAAACAGATTTAGAGAGGACATCGTCAGCGTGTTTGTGTGTGGGTGTGCTGGTGAGTGAGTGTGTGTGTGTGTGTGTGTGTGTGTGTGTGTGTGTGAGAGAGAGAGAGAGAGAGAGAGAGAGAGAGAGAGAGAGAGAGAGAGAAAGAGAGATGTGGTGAAGACAGAGACAGAGCAGGGCCCTTGTACAAAACATGCTTGCTTTGCCAAACATTCCGATAGGAGACACATCAACTAAGTTTGAGCTGCCAGGAACTGGCACCTCTGCCAGCACTGACCTTTATCACTACACAGATAACCTGCAACTAAATATAACAACAATCTGAGTCACAAAGACACCACAGGCTGTCCTCTCCCTGTGTCCATACAGTAGTTCTCTGTGACAACCACCTGTGGTTATGACGTCTGAGAGGGTCAAACGTCACAACTGGACCGGCAAGTACCCGTCAAACTATGCTTTACGAGCAGTTATCTGTAGCACAGGCTCTTCTCCCAAATGGCGGTGCAGAGGTCAGCCTCTCATGACTATCGACAGCCATGACAACGCTGGCAAATAAGAGCCATTGATTTGACTTTGCACTTCCACAATGTGATGGGGAGAAGGAGGAGTAAGGTGTGTGTGTGTGAGTGGGAGGGGTCTTT
>JAGFZM010000061.1:1168837-1228694 GCA_017657215.1 Limnothrissa miodon
GTCTTCATGTTAGAACTTTAACTGCTATTGCATTATGAAAATAAACACAATACTTTGTCTCTAACAAATAAGAGACAACCATTACTATTATTACAAATAAGAGACAATCATTACTACTACTTTCCTCCACTACAAACACTAATATGATAGAAAAACATGAACACTAATATTATGTGTCTATTAACTCTATATGCCTTCTTCAGTTTTAGATGCTAACCTCTAATGCTATGTTTGTGTGAGTCATCAACTTCTGTCTCTGAAGCATGATGTGGTTGCCAGATTTCAAAACCAGTGCAAATTTAAAAGTGCAAAAGAGAAACCATTCAGGTCTCCAAGCAACGTCGCTCATTTGTAAAATGACACTCATGTCGGTTTCCCAGTGGCAGACAATATCAACACTCACTTGGGATGTCTGATGTCTGGAAGGGAGCGGTCCAGGGCAATGTTGTTACTGACATAGATGTTAAAGCCATTTTCCTTATACACAGAGTCATCACACTCATCCTCAGTAAGCGGGTAGGGCTTCCCATGCTCCCCTTTTCCTGCAAGAGACCAAAGAGGATAATAAACAGAAAACAATACACATTCATGAATAAACACATGGAGTATATACTAAGTTGAACATGTACATTTTGAAAAAATAATGTTTAATAGATTTGAGACAGTTTTAAAAACAATTGCTATTCACAAGCATTCTTATCAAAGACAAAAATCAACTGTGAGGGTAGCTGACATGGGATTTGTTAATATGTCAATAATATTAATATGTACCAAGGGCTGTAGAGAGAAGTCTGAACATAGTTTGTACACAGAGTTAAGAAACTTTTGGTGTTATCTGTTAACAAACAAAAATAACCAACCAAACTCAATCAACTATATTATATATAATAACCACCATGAACCCTCCATCACACACAACGTTGTATGAGAACCACCCTGAACCCACTATCACACACGTCCAAATAATTCAGTCTGACAGATCTTTTTGTCTGATGTGCAAAACACACCCCTGCACAAACAACAATGCTCTTGAAGCGGGGCTTGTCTTTAAAATCTGAGAGTGAAAGTTTCTAAAACAGAACAAAACAAAAGAAACAAAAAAGTGAAGAGTGAAATGAAACTGACTCATTACCGAAAAAAAACAAGCAAAAGCACAAACAAATGTTCTTCACAGTAGAAAGTATACGTCATTGTGGAAGCTTTCCTTTCAAGCAAAAATTACCCCTTTTAAATATTAACCCTGTCATTGTATGTGTTCATATCCTTTGATGTTGGCCATAATGAAGTTATCATTTTGTGCTTTGGCTGCCCCCATTCTACACTCTAGTACTCAAGCCTTGAAGACAAATATTACAGTCCACGATAAGTTTGCCAATTTCTCAAATGTTACTGCAACTCTGTGTGATGGTTGTAGTCATTATAATGAATTTATATAATGATGCCGTAACCTGACCAGAATGACTTATCTTGGGTATCACCACCAAAATCTTTTCGAAAACACAGTCCTCAGGGATAGACATGGCCAAGAAAACATTGTCAATTTCTGTTTTGGGTGAGGACCACTTATATAAGATACTTATTTCCTCTCTTAATGTGATTAATTTCCTCCCTGATAATTTACACACACATATTTAGAGACATTTAGATTCTGAGATCAGATTGAAATTACAGTCAATCCCAACATAAATGTCTTATCTATTAAAATAATCCCATAAAGTTTTGTGTCAAGAAAAAAGATCAACTGATCTTGAATGTGTAGTACTCAAATTCCTAAAAATGTGCATACATACAGTCTATGAGGAAATGTACAAGCTGAAAATGTGAAAATGTGTGCTATGCTTGTATTCCTTTATCAATGTTTTTGTGCTATAAAGCATATTGACACAATTTTGTTATGAAGTACCTTCGTGGCCTTGTTTACTCATGGTTGAAGATTCATTTCAGAAACAAGATATCAAGCTGGATTTTTTGCTCCATTTGAATAAGACAGGGAGGAATGTTTGGACAAGATGAAGACCATGTACCATGTGACCAACACACCAAACTTTCCGCGTAAACTCCAAACTATCAAAACATTCAGAAAAGAACAATTAAGATTATAATCGTTATTAGCCAACAATGGTTTGTAGAAATGCACTCCTGACTGTCTTCGATGTGAGCCCAGCATGTTCACTCCCTCCTTACTGAGTAAGAGAGAAAAGCCATCTTTTCCCTCTGCATAATTAAAGCAACCAAACACCCACACCACAGGGCATCCTTACTCAAGGATCTGGACTCTCTCAAAGAGAGAGAGAGAGAGAGAGAGTTGAAGATAAAGGATTAAGAGAGAGGGATGGAGATACAGACAGACAGAAAGAGATTGATGGTGTGGAGACAGAGAGAGAGAGACAGGCAGAGAAAGTGAGCAAGAGACCATTTTTCTTCTGGTACTCCCACATGTTAGCGTCCCATATTCATGTTTTGCTCTCTTGCCTTTGAAAGTGTCTATGTTGCAGCTTGATTCAGAGATAATGGCAGGCTGGAGGGTTAGTCAAACATGCTTAAATATTTGCATCACAGCCCAGTTGTGGTGTCTCTGAAAAACAGCAGGAGCGAAAAGTTGTTACAAAACAGCCCAGGCGCCACACTGGCATCTGTATACCAACACCGTGTTCCTTCTCAGTCAGCTGCAATGGCAATGGACAAATAATGTGCTGGATAGCAGCCACTGTCCAGTATTCTGACACACTGTCCACTGAAAACGTTACGGATACTAACGTATCCTCGGTTCTCTGAGTGAGAAGCCGAAACGTACGAGTGGATGATGCCTATCATCTCCTGCTTTTCTGAAGTCATTTTCAACCAACCCTTTGAAAAAAGGGCAGTAAGCGCACTGACGCGCGCAGGCAACTACTTAGACAGCCCTGCGTGACGTCAGAAAGTCTATATAAAGACTGCGCTTACGCTTCAGGTCCTCTTCGCCAAGCTCGCCAGTGTCGGCGATTGAGGCCCGAAGCGTACGTTTCGGCTTCTCACTCAGAGAACCGAGGATACGTTAGTATCCGTAACGTTCTCTTTCGTTTCGAAGCCGAAACGTACGAATGGATCACTACAACCAAGCCTCAAGAGCCCTACACCAAGGAGCCCGAGGTGGGAAGATCCATGGGACCGCCGCCGGGCCCAGAGAGAACACTCTCTGCTACACCCGGCCTGGTGACGTCCAATGCGTAAAAACGCGCGAAGGTGTTGCCTGAGGCCCACAAAGCGCTCAAACAGATATCCTTCATAGGGACGCCTTTCCAGAAGGCCCAAGAAGCCGCCACTCCACGGGTGGAGTGCGCCCTGACATGAGCAGGCGGAGGAACACCCGCCGCCTCATATGCCAGACGTATGGCTTCAGTAAGCCAATGCGACATGCGTTGGGTAGACAAGGCCTGACCCTTGGCACGCTCGCCATGGCAGACGAACAACTGGTTCGTCTTCCTGATGCTCTGCGTACGCGTCAAATAGGCACGAAGCGCTCTGACCGGGCACAGAGTGACGGGCACAGAACTGCCCGTCTCAGGAAGGGCTGCGAGCTCAATGACCCTCGAACGAGGGTCAGTAGACAGCACTTTCGGGCGAGAAAAGGGATTTGGTCGCAGCGTTACCCGCGCGTCACCTTGCGTGAACTCAAGACAGTCAGGACTGACCGACAAGGCAGTCAGATCGCTGACACGCTTCACCGAGACCAGAGCGAGCAGAAGCGCAGTCTTAAGGGAAAGCATCTTTAGACTGGCACTCGACAGAGGGTCAAAGGGCGTAAGGGCCAGTCCGCGTAGGACGGTGCCACAGCGACCCGTGAGCCTGCGATAGGAGGTCCCTCCTCAGAGGGAGGGTCCACGTCTGGCCGTCCAACAGTGAGACCAGCTCTGAGATGGCCAATTGGGGGCGATCAGAATCACCCTGTGAGCCCCCGCTCTGATCCTGGCCAATACCTGACGCATCAGAGGAAGGGGGGGAAAAGCGTAGAGCAGACCGCCTGGCCACGGGTGTGCCAGCGCGTCTGACCCTAGCGGCGCATCTCATTCCAGCGAATCCATGCTGGGCAGTGAGCGTTCTCTCTCGAGGCGAAAAGATAGACTCGTGCCCGCCCGAAGCGGGACCAGAGGCTGTGCACCACGGCTGGGCAGAGGCGCCAGTCGGTTGCACGCGGAACACCCCTGGAGAGGAGGTCCGCGCCTGTGTTGCGAACACCTGGCAAGTGCGCCGCCCTGATCGACAGGAAGTGGCGGGAGGCCCAGGTGAGCAGCTTGTACGCCAGGCGAAACAGGTCCGGAGAGCGCGTGCCGTCCTGGCGATTGATATACGCCACAACAGTGGTGTTGTCTGTATGCACAAGAAGGTGTTCTCCTCTGAGAAGAGGGAGAAACTCCTTCAGAGCGCAGAAGACAGCAAGGAGTTCTAACACATTGATGTGTAGTCTCCTGGAGGCTGTGCCCCATGTCCCCCTGGCGGGGCGACCGCAGCAAACCCAGCCGCTCTTGGACGCATCGGTGGTCACCGTCATGCGTCTGGCTATAGCGCCCAAAGCGCCGCCTTTGGTGAAGGACGACGGCCTGCGCCAATGCGCGAGGGCTAGCCACATGCGTCTGGACACTAAGATCCGACGGGCGGGGTTCGACCTGGAGGATACACCTAGTTCCGCTAAGGCAAGCTGCAGAGGGCGTAAGTGTAAGAGGCCGAGTGGGACAGCGCCGCCTGCGGCGCATAAGAGGCCCGTCAGTCTGAGACACAGCCTGGCCGAAACGCAGGCACCTAGTCTGAAGTGGCGTAGACACGCCCTGACGTCCTGAAGCCTCTTCGGCGTGAGCGTCGCTCTCATTGAGCGTGAGTTCAGCCTCACGCCCGAGAACTCGACCTTCTGAGAGGGAGAGAGCATGCACTTGCTTAGGTTCACTAAGAAACCCAGACTGTGCAGGTGACGCAAAACACTGTGAGCCTGTGACGTTAGGAGCTGTCTGGAACCCGCCAGCAGCATCCAGTCTTCCAAGTAATTGAGGAGTCTGATCCCCTGAGCGCATAGAGGAGCGATCGCCGCCTCCACGCACTTGGTGAAGCACCGAAGTGCTAGAGATAGACCGAAGGGAAGGGCTGCGTACTCGTAAGCACTGCCCTCGAAGGCGAAGCGTAGAAAACGCCTGTGCCTTGGGACTATAACTATGTGAAAATAGGCGTCCTGAAGGTCTATGGTGACCATGTAATCCCCCTGGCGGACTGACTCCACCACCATGCGCCCCGTGAGCATGCGAAAGGTGAGAGGTTTGAGCGAAGCATTGAGCGCTCTGAGGTCTAGAATAGGGCGAAAAGCGCCCGACTTCTTGGGCACCAGGAAGTACGTACTGTAGCGACCTGCGCGCGCAAGCGTCGGATCTACGCGCTGAATAGCACCCTTTCTCAGGAGATCGCAAAGCTCTTGTCTGAGAGCAGGGGCCCTGGAGGGGGGCACCACTGACTCCATGACACCTCTGAAGGGCGGGGGTGGCCACCTGAAGTTGATAACCCTTCAACACTGTTGACAGGACCCAACGTGACGTTGTGCACATCGCCCAATTCTGCCGGAGCAGAGCGGCGGAATGAGGAGGCAGCAAGGACAAACGAAGTGCTATGCTGCCTCCGGGTGGCACTAGGGGGGGCGAGGTCAAAGACTGAGGCTGTCCGCGAAGCTGAAGAGCGTCCGACTGACAGATCAGAGACCCGACGTAGTGCGGGGGCTGAGGGCAGGTTAGCCGTGTGTGAGACCGCTGGGCGCTCACGCGTGGCTGATGAGCCGTGCGCATCACTCGCGACGGCCCGTGGGGAGGCCGACCCAGCGTGCACGTCAGCGAAATCCGATGTCGGTGAGCTGCGCGCTTCACCTGCGACACCCCGTAGGGCGGCCGACCTGGAGCGCGTGTCAGCGACGTTGGTGGCGCATAGCGCGGGGCGTGTATCAGCTGAACGCGCGCCGGAGACCGCATCAGTGCCCCAGTGCGCGATAGCGCTGACAGAACAGAGAGCATCCTCCGGCCTGGGCCGGGGCTCATTGTGAAACATTGCCCCAGAGGGGCGATAGTGTGTGTGCGGAGTGCTTGTGAACAAGGCAAACTCAGCGCCCCGTAAGGGGGTGAGATCAGAGAGGACCGCCAAAGCGGGGGGGAACGCTCCGAGCTGGGGACTGCAGAGCAAAGACCCGTGCCTTTGAGAGCACACAGAGGCATAGCAGTCAATGGATGGAGATCGCATGACATGCTCTGCCGCGCACACGCGATCGCATCAGGATCGCTGTGGCCTCTTACGCCGCTCCTGGCTAGCTGGACGGTTGGCGGGAGCTGGGCGCCCGTGAGAGCGGGAGCGCTGCCAAGTAGATTGCGACCCAGTAGCCGGCTGTGGCGCGTCCTCCTTCTTTTTCTGTTGCGTCCGTTGAGGCGTACGAGCACGCGTAGGGAGCGCAGGGAGCCTCCCAGGAGCCCTGCGCGTCGGCCACAACCGTGGGGTGAGCAGGGAGAGGGAGAGCGTCCGGAGAGGGTAGCGCGCCAGAGAAGGGGTCGAAATGCCCTTCCGGATAGCGCTGAGGCAGAGGCAGGCCTAGCCTGCTAGCCGCCTGTGTAGCCAACGAAGCTAGCTCAGAAGCTAACTGGGCGGCGTGGGTCTTCAAAATAGGTGGCAGGTCTTCGACAGTAGCGCAGCCTTTAGCGGAGAGGAAGGAAGCAAGCTCCTCCTCATCCACAGCTTCGATAACTGGGTCGTCATCGTCGCCCTGAGGCGGCGTGGTAGCTGCGCGGGCAAAGGCAGCGTCGATGGAGCTAGCAGGGCTAGCGTGGTGGGTTGCGGTTAGCTGGCTAGCTGGTAGCAAGCTAGCCGCTGAGAAGCTAGCCGAGTAGCCACTGAAGACCGATCGATTAGCCCAACCGGGTGCGGGGACGCCGGGGGAAAATCGATAGACTGGCGGGTAGCGAGAGCACTAGTGCCAGCGGGGGCAGAGCCCACCCCTGAAACACCAGTACAACCCACAAAGAATGCCGCTCTGTTGGCGATAGCCGTAGGGGAGAGGCGTTCGCAAGCCGAGCAAAGATCTGGCCGCGAAAAAGCGAGCATAGCATGCTCGCTCCCCATACAGATAAAACAGATAGCATGGCGGTCGGATATCGCCATGGGACGATCACAGTCGGTGCAACGACGAGTAGCCATCTTGCGTCTCGGGGTACCAGAAGTTAGGGACCGGCGTGAGCACTTGGAGCAAGACGGAAATCCCTCGGAGAGCATTGAAAAAAGCTTTTGTGGTGGGCTTTCAAAAAAGCCGTTGGTTTTAGAATATTTGCGAAGGCAAACGAAAAGGCGACTCAGAAACACACACAGTAGGCGAGGTGAAAGAGGCAAAGAGGACCTGAAGCGTAAGCGCAGTCTTTATATAGACTTTCTGACGTCACGCAGGGCTGTCTAAGTAGTTGCCTGCGCGCGTCAGTGCGCTTACTGCCCTAGGGTTGGTTGAAAATGACTTCAAAAAAGCAGGAGATGATAGGCATCATCCACTCGTACGTTTCGGCTTCGAAACGAAAGAGAACTATTCAAATCTAAAAGTTCATCATGTGATATTACAAAGGTTGGAATTGTGATGACTTCCTGATTTTGCAGTACATGAGCGTTGCATGTTCCCAATGAACATGTGCTTCCTAAAAATGGATATAACACTGCGATTACATTTACACAATGGTATCCTAGATACATGATGGTACATTTGACATTTTAAGAATATGGGGGATTAGATGAAATCTTGAAATATAAAAAGTAATTTCAACTCCACCTTGGGCACTACTAGGGCATAGTGGCATTGCAATAACAATGTAATGATGGAAATGTTAAACAACATACTACAACAACATACTACAGCTAAATAAATGTGACATGACTGAAACTTAAATCTATTTAACCTTATTAGTTTGTTAGGAAAAAAACAGCCTACAGCCAGGCCTTCACAGGTTTTGATATGTCATCCTATCCCAAAACAATACACCTAACTCAGCTGGATATAACAGGACTGAAATCTATTATTCATTTGCACAGATTCATGTTTGTCTGCTCTCTAAAATTAGTTTGTGATTCATCAAAAATGAATACAAACCTTTTATCACTGTGCGGGCAATCATAAGATTTGTCACCAACAGATGGTCTGTGCGCGCGTGTGTGTGTGTGTGTGTGTGTGTGTATGTGTGTTTGAGAAAGCGAGAGAGACAGACAGAGTGAGAAATGGAGTGAGTGCAAGAGAGAGAGAGACAGACAGATAGAGAGAGGGGGGCCGAGGAAAAGAGTGAGCTAAATGTGGTGCAAACACATTCTTTGTATTAGAGATGAATGTTTCTGTTGTTGTTGTTCTGTTGTACATACAGCTCAATGTGTACTGGTAAGGGAAACGGCCAGAATCTTAAGTCATTCATTCAGTATATACAGTAGGAAACTGAAAGCAATGTTATACAAAGCAAAATACACCACTTCCTGTTGATCCAGTAACACACATTCCAGCAGTGTTGTCTGAAACGTCTCACCTTGCCTGTACTAGGAACTTGGTACGTGTGGTTCATCTATTCAGCTGTATTGCACCAATTGAAATGAGACTGACAAGATTTGGCACACTGCCATCCCAATGATGGCCAAGGGGACACGGATACATATAAAATCGAATCATTAGTGCAAGTATGTGGAGAACAAGTCAGAACAGAATAGGTAACAAACACGGTGCTGAGATCATTTTTCTTTTTGTTGTTTCTTCCTGCTAGAGCTAGACTTGAAATCAGCATCATGTTTATGTTTTAGAATTACGTATTTTCCCTGTGGACATGTGAAATCCTCGCACTCAGGCAAGAGATTGCTTTTAATTACTGACATTCCTTGCCACCTTGTAACTCAAGGCTCATGGGAAACATGCCTTGTTTGGCTCATATGCCATTTTCATATGCAGTCTTTTTTTTGTATTGGAAGGTCATCTCGAAAGGCTATCTGATTTTTGGTGGATAATTTAAAATATTGAAAAAGCAAGTATTAGCGTGTGTGTGTGTGTGTGTGTGTGTGTTGTATTTGGAAAGGGGGGAGTCTATGTGACTTGACCTGACCCAGTCGCCCCAGTAGAATCCTCTGACAGGTGTGCAGAGATATCTTTCTGGTTACTAAGGCAACACTGTAATCGATTTGCACAGAGAGACAGACAACTGCTGAGATAGATATCCCCTTTGTGCTTTTTCACACATAGTGCATGGCAATTTGAGATACTCTCCTAATTATTTCTGTAAGCTATGATGCACCAGATTGATTGCTGCCATGGTCATTTATTTAGTGGACATGATAGGACATGGGGAAATGTTCTATAGATGTTAATAGCTTGTCTGTCACTGACCTTGGCCAAGCAATGCAATGCAAGTGTAATGCATTCTACTCATTTGGCAGGGAAATGCCATCCTTGTTAAAAAAGCTGACTGTAATAAGATGCTTAAGCAGCATCTCAGCAGTGATTTGTCTTTTCTGCTTCCAAGCACCTAATGTGCCTAAAATTTACAGCAGGAAAACTTGCGACTGTAACATTATTAACACATAGTAAATTCAAATGGATCGATGAAAGTCTTCAGTGGAGGGCCACCTGGTGATTTACGCGGGCTGCCTGGCACTGGCTCTAAAATAACATCCTCAAAGACACAGCGCTGTCTAAAACACCACCCATAAAAAGACAGTCACTGTCTTATTAGCTCTGCTTTTTAAAAAAATTTTGCACTTTTATGTGTGTATAGATGTGGTGTGTGTGTGTGTGTGTGTGTGTATGTGAAAATGTGAATGGAAAAAAAAATAGTAATTTGCCAGTCAGCTGTTTTGGACTGGACTGGTGGCACATACCGATACGAAGCTCGTCCCTCCTGATGCTCTCGTTGTCATGCCAGTCTATCCTCCTTAACCCGTCTGTCCACGTGTAAATGTGTCCTTCACTCAGGCCCAAAGAAAAGCCCTGCACAAGAGAGTAGAGGGATATCATTATCATACAGTCTCACTTATTCACCAAAAGATTCACCAAGAGAGTGAGTGATGGAATGGAATACAAAAAAACATGGGCCGCCACCATCCACTAAAGTCTTTTTTTCTACTTTCCCATACCAGGATAGCTGTTATTTAAAGTTATAAGCAGATGGTTGATGTGACCAAAGCCCAGTTGCTCAATCCTTACCACTCGTCAAACTAGCATTATGCTGAGCCTTCAGCTAAAAATCACTGTGATGACACACCCAAATATGGTGTAATGAACTGAACACTATTTTCAATATTTGTTACTATGCTGTGTACCTCCATTGGCTTATTAATTAGTTATTCTATTGGAACATGTCAGTTAATTCAAATTTTATGACAAACTCTGAGTTGAATAATACATTGATAGGCTAAATTAAAAACGACTTCACAGGTTTATACAAAAACATAAATAGACTAAATACATTCACATTCATCAAAATAAGATTTGGTTCAATAAAAGAGAAAAAGACAGATATAAGAAAAGTAAATTATTGACATTTGTCTACAGTATAGTAGACAACAATACAGTATAGTAGACAACAATACAGTATAACTGTATATTGAAATAAGGATTCATGTAGCCTGCTGACCCAGACACTTAGCCTGCTTGTGTCCAACCCTTTTCAAAGTCCACGACTGCTTTGACGTCAGACAGAAGAGTGTCACTGCACATGGGATATGCTATCATTAGCCAGGGTGGTTATGAGAACAGTATCACTTGGCCAACCCATGAGTACAGCCCACACCGGAGACCAACACGCAGTCTAACTGATAGGCAGGGCCACCTTCCTCCAAACAAGGCAACTGGAACGTAACCCTATCCATGCCCCCCACTTGAACCATGGTTTAAACGAGGCATCTGAAAACACTGCCTCTGCTTCCCACGTCCCACCATCACTTTAAATTCAAAGCCTCGGCTTTGTTTCTTTCCACTTTGTCTCCACCAGCAAAAAAAAGTATCTGCAGCTCCGCAGATAGAGGTGCCCAGTGGAACCAGAGTCTCAGAAGCAAAAAGATTAGTCAAAGCAATATGTAAATAGAAGCACCAAACTGCTAAACTGATCTAAACTTTTCAAACGGATACAGACTGACTAAATAACGAACAGAAAGTAACAGAGATTTTAAGTCATGATCCAGCACAATCCTAGTCACAAGTCACACTGACACTATGAGTAAATGACTCAAGAATGAATGGCTCTGGACTAGTACTCCTAGTAAATCATTCAATATTTCAAGACGACAATACATTTTATTTGACAGGTAACTACATATCACATTTATAGAAGCTGTCATAAATTACTCAGAAAACATTGAGAGTGATTCATAAGACATGACTCAACATTCACACCTAACATGTAATGTAAATGTTTCATATATCTTATAAGGTGTACTGCAAATATCACTTAGGCATGGTAAATATTATATAAATTGTATGCTATCTCTTGGATGCTGAACCTGCCCATTGACTCTGAAGTGACATAATCAGGCGACATGTATAAAAACAAAATGACAAAGCAGTGCTTTGAGACCACTGGGCTTTTATTTTTCATAAAATAGAAAATTCTGCATTCCACATTTATTAAAGGATGCATGTTGCCATGTCTTATGAAACAGTCATGAATGCTGTGTGAGCAATGTATGACAGCTGCTACAACTGTGTTATGCACTTACCCTTGAAATTAAATGTAAATGTAAAACTCAGTGATATTTTAAACAAACACCATGTTTTCCATACACACTGACAAGACTCTGCATAGTATAATTTGACTAAATAGACCTTCCTGCATTGCAAAACATACCAACACAATATTTTGGGTTAGCAAGCATCTGAAATATTTTGTTAAATGCGGAATTACAACAAAAAAACATAATTGAAACAAATGACAAAATTTCTCTGTTGAGACAAATAAACACCCCCCCCCCCCCTCCCCGAAGCACTTCAATCTCAGAAAAATCTGTGAGAAACACATTTCTCCTTTCTTATTACTCAATACTGTACTACACACAACTGTATGCGTTACTAAGCGTAAAAATTACAGATTTCTTGTTGTCTGTGTGTGTGCGAGTGACTAAATGGGGGTGGTGTATCCTGTAATCTCATTAGACATAAAACACACTCTGCATCCCCCCTTCCAGGTTTGACATTTTTTGAGGATTTTGAGGACGGCCCAGCGGCCGGCTGCCAAGACGCTAATTCGGGAGATTATCAGACTAAGGCATCATGCCATTGCTGTTCAAAGTGAGCATGGGAGAGAAAAAATGAAGCATTTGAGGGTCACTCATCATCCCTCAGAACAGACAAGCAGAGCTTAGATGAAGAGCTACAATTAATTAATTATTATTGCCAGACACTAAAATGACTAAAAGCTGGTAAATGGTCCCTAGAGTAACTGTCACCAACATACACTAGTAGGCTACAGTGTTTTGCCATTAAACATGTTTAGACTTCCTGTATAGAACTATTAATAAACTGGACTGATGATAAATGAATTTGATCAAATCAAATCCCTTATTCTTCATTGCATCAACATCAACATAACTATTCACACCCCATTAGAAAATATACAGTAAAATACTATGTATAATGTCTACAATTTACATAGTACACAACCACAAGTGCAAGTGCACAAACATAGAAAACTTATCTGCTTCTTATGAGGACATGCATACATAAATACCAAAGACAGCTATCATACAAATACATAGAAAGTGCTGCGTTAACTAAAATGTCACCACAAAGTAAATTAATATTGAGAAATATTCATAAAAAAAGTTAAATTTTATAAAAATTCACTGTAGCTTAGCATATAATGTTTATGATAAAATTTTTGGTTATATTTTCTGACGTGTAATTTCGTGTAATCCCATAAGTAACGTCGGTAAAAATCCTATTGACTCATTCAAACCGAATAAAGTCCATTTATGGACTATACGAGATGTTTCCCTTTATGTTCATAGCTACAAAGTTGAACGCTGTACTGATGTGACATAATGCTTTAAAAAAGTAACTTCCAGACAGGATCAGGATCTTTTTTTTGACTTATCACTAACTGCCTGGAGACTTTCTTTAGTGAACCACAAAACATGGGGCTAGGCTGCTAGCTTTGTGATAGCAGATAACAATATGTATAACACATTTTCTCTCTGTGCTTTTGTTATTAATTTACAAATTAACACAAATGCCTGTTTTTTAATTCCCCAATTCTTGAGTTCATTGAACTTGAACTGGAGTACTGTAGTACAGTATGCACAAATAATTTCTTCTCTTTATCACACACACACACACACACACACACACAAATTAAACAGCACACTTGTATTTGTGTGTGTGCATGCTGGCCAATTTAGGATTTGGAAGAGGACTCTACAACGTGTGCAGAAAGCTAGCAGGAGCCTGTGGTGTGTAGTCTTGAATAATTTAATGGAAGGATGCATTTGCGTTCAGCTGCATGTCCCAGGAATGAGTCATATCAATCACCTCTAAAGAAGAGAAAAAATAACTAAAATGGACTCAAAAAATGTACTTGAGCCAATCTGTCTCCTAAGTCAATGCTAATGTACTAGAATTTGACGAGCTTGTGAAATAATGTTTTTCTACATCACAGGACATCCACTCTCAAGACTAACCACTACTGAAGTGCTTCCATCTTGGATCTCTGCAGGACTGACATATTCAATAATTTGCTAATATCTCTAACATGGCGAGTTGACTTTTCATTCAACCTGTAGTTAAAGGTCTCCTTCCAAAATAAACCGTTTAATACTTGATTTTTTTACATTACCATAGGTCAGCCCAAGTTGCACTTGCATGATCAACTTCAAAATGCTCTCCTACCCCTGTAGTCTACACAGTCAAAAATGGAGTGTCATTATTGCAGAGTAAACATGTTTTCCTCGGGATAGAGCAGTTATGACAAAATACAGAGTAAAATCATCAAAACAGTAGTGTCAAAAGTGAGAGTTAAGTCTTACATGCACACATTGACAAAATCTACTCTACAGAGTGACGATTCCCCGCGAAAGTTCAAAAAATGAACTGTAGCTCGAGCAGACACGTTGGATTTCGCCTCTCCCTGACCATATCGTGGTAAGTTTGTTTTAACATTTGTAGGTTTTAACCATCTATCTAGATATTTTTCCACTTACGACCAACTTTTTGTTATACACTGACGATGATAGACGATTGTAGGCATATTAAGTTACGTTAGGCATGCATTGCTGCTGGTTAGCTAACGTTCATCAATATTTCTCAATGACTTTAAGTTCATATGCATTCGACTGCATAATACCAGGTCAAGAACTTAGGAGTAAGTTGGTAACAAAATGTATTTAAGACACATTTCAGTCTTTATTTGCTTGTTAACACTGTGCGATGTGAAGGGTAGTAATTGATGCTGTTCACCTGGGTGGGTGACGTTTGGTTAACGTACCAAAATGTTAGCAAGTTAGCCTGACAATGTGGTTTCTGCCCAGTGCAGAAACGTAGCATTAACGTAGCATTACCAAAATGTTCACATGCTAGCTTGATAATTTGCAAGCTGTTATGTTCTTGTGCTTAATTTGTGCCAGTCTGAAACCAGAAATAGTGTGAGGGCAATTTCAACAATTGCTAAATGGCAAAGAAAGAAGGTTATACTTTCAGCTAACAAGTATTTGCACCATCTAAATTAGCCTATTGCTACCATAACTTTGTGAGTGTTTATTCGAGTCCATTATACCATAAACGAGACCATTATGTTTTCTAATAACTTTGATTCTTCAGAGAATATTTTGACGGATATTAACAGTTATTCGACCTTTCTTAAATTTAACAGAAACTGCAGATGCATACGTGTCTCGTTTGGTGGAGAGCAAGTACATCAAGATGCCTGAACTAACATTTGGTGATGTCTTGAGAGAAGGTCAGTCACTTAATTTGGATTGAAAGTAGCCTTATTTTTTTCAAGTGGTGGCTTATTGCTTATTATTTCTCATCAAAACATTTTGTGCATTGTTTATCTCTTTTACTTTAGTGAGTCTAAAATTTATCCTGAAAAAGACTAATAGATGGTTGGACACCAAGGTTTATGAAAATGGTAAGTCTTTTAATGGGGAGAAGCATGTAGAGTTGCTAAATATATTGGGCATGGTGGAAAATTATGGCATAAAGTTAACCTGATATTTATTGGCCTCTAGGCTGGGACAGTGACATGCCTACTATCATACTGCTGCTACATCTGCTACTGCCATCCGCACAGGGACAAAAGAGTCCAGGGAAGATATCAGCATCTAATGCAGTAGATCATCTCATCAAATTCCAAAAGGTACACTAGACTATTATTTGATCTATCTTTTTAACTATCTATGCATGTGACATAAAATTCTTAAATCTTAAAATTGTTTAGATTTGGAGTGATCTCATGATGTTATTCTAATAAATTGTATTGTTGAATGTGTTTTGTTATAGACGGGAACAAGCGTGCAGCAGCATCTAGACATCACTCAAAGCCGTCAGCCCTACCTCCTTGCTCAGGGACCCACAAAAAGCAGCATTCACTCCTCCTTCATCGCCATCGACAAGCACACACTTCCATGCCAAGCCACCAGCTCAGTCGGAGCCCTGGATGAACTCTTTAAGGCCCACTATGTCTTTGGTACATCTTAAAGTCCTGTCTTGAACAACTTTTTCACTTTTCAGCAAACTTTCATTTACAAAATTGACATAGAGAAAGCTGAGGAAACACTAAGAATTGCCGAGTTGCGAGCGAGAATGATGCATTAGGCTCTCTTGAGATTAAACAATGAGGGGCTTTCTTTGCCACAATGACCTTTAGTGAAACAGTCTTGTAAAACACCTCAAAGTAATACATGGACTCTGCACAAGAAGGACTCTTTATCTTCAATGATGCTCACATTTTTCAATATATTTTCTGGTTTTAGGAAGCATCTGAACAAGTGTCATGTGAAAAGTGCATTTGATGCTATTGTTGAAATAAATGGTGCTGCAGTACCTGATTGTGTGTATTGTTTTATATTATAGCATAAAGACATTACTATTTCATCATTAATATAATATAAATAAATATACATTGTATAGTGTATTTTAAGAATTCAGAGTGGAAACTACTCTAGGTAGTGAAATAATTTTACTCTTGATAGTGTAAACGGATCACAGTGTTAAATGTTTTTACACATTTCATTGTTAATTTGGACACAAAATAGAGTAAAATTAACTCTGAAAATCTTACACTGGCTATAGAGTAAATTTTACACTAATTTTGAGTGGGACCAAATATTATCTGACAGGGAGTTAAATTCAACTCCTAAAGAGTAAAATTAACACTATGTTTTTTACTGTGTATATTCGCCTGTGATAGAAAACAGCCGGGAAAAACGAACGAATCGGAAAAGCCGTGCAAGCCTACGTCACTTTGAACATTAGCTATGCAGTTACCCCGCCCTCAAGAAAACATTATTAGGCTGCCTGCAGACAGACCCATTAGAGGGAGCGTCACAGTGCTGTTAGACAATCAGAGGCGATACGTTTGCATATCATTAATATTCATAAGAAGTCTCGCACTATCCCTGCACTCGTTTTCACCTAACTAAAATAGCTTGAAACAAGACAACCACAGCATATTTTTGTCGAAACCAACTCTCATGACAAGAGACCACCACAAAATTAATGAAAATATCATGGAATGAGACCTTTAAAAGAAAATGTACGAATGCAGCTTTCAGCATGCAATTGCACACAGTGTGTCTGCATGGTGCACTGCACTGGCAACTACAGTACGCAGATTACCCAGATGACACACTCATATTAAGCAAAATATCCAGTGTGAAATAGAGGGCATTTCTTGCACAGCCATTTTAATGATCCAGTAGGCCACTCAAATGTAAATCTCAGAATAAAGTTCCTTATAAAAATGAGAAAGAATCAGGGGCGTAGCGTCCGATGGTGCAACCGGTGCGGCGCACCGGGGCCCTGTCTTGTTTGAGGGGCCCCTAAGAAAATCGCAATTAGCCCTTCCTCTAATACCCGCAACCTACCGTTGATATTAACTAAGCATACTCAGCTATTATATGTAAATTCAAAAGCAAACAGAGTGCTATTTATGTGCCTCACTATCTCCTACAACATGGTCATGGTGACACCCATTTCTCCAATTCTTGTATTTTCTCCTACTTTTCTTGTCAATTTGATTTTACTAATGACATTTCCATGTTAGAATCAAAATGAATTAATAACAACTATTACATTATTGATTATTTTATCGTCAACTTACAATATGTTGTAACATGGCCTGCTGGGAAATATGTCTGTCCAATCATAACATTTTAACGTCATTTCTACACCTTAATAAATGTAAACGGTAACGGCCTACTACTCTTACTAAAGTTGTGGAAAGTCAGCATAAATGTACAAGAAGCCCAAAAGTGGCGCTCAAAAACGTAAGCAGAAGAAAGAATTGGATGTAAGGAATTCGAAATTAGCTAAATTAGACGTATTTTTAAAGCCGTCATCAAGGTCAGATTCAGTGATTGACATCATCCAGCACTCAGTTCACTTCTGACGGGTGAGTGCAAGGTTTTTTTTTGGCCTATTACGGCAACTGATTGGCTTATCAGGTGGTTAAATGGCTGCTGTGCCATCATGTATGTTTCTGTTTGCTCTTTGATGAGGCCATTGTTTCAGTTGAATGAATTTGTATGCATTCTGTTTTTTATCGCCATCTGTGTGCAGGTTATGCAAATAGTCGCTGTCCATCGTAATAATGATCGTGCGTTCTTCTTTCCCTCTGTGGTCGGTCAGTATGTGTGTGGAGGTATGCTAGTTGTCACTGTGCATGCTTGTAATAGTGATTGTGTATCCTTTTTTGTTTTTGGGCCTTGGGTTGTAGTAGCCCTATGCGAAGTGGATTTATGGTTCTCGCACAGGGATGGGTCGAGATAGCGTGCGTTGGAAGGGAGGGGGGCTTGCACCGGGCCTTACAAGGACTTCCAAATGAATGAACACTTATACAGTATCCAACATGAAACTATACCTACTCAGGTTTGAGAAACAAATGGTCTTGTCGCTTAAAGTTTAGGCCTATAAACCCTATAGCCAGTAGTGTTTCACAACACCGAAATTATTGTTTCAATACCGATACCAAGTCAAGAATTGCGATACTTTTTCGATACTTTTCCTGAAATTCTATACTTTTCCTGAAATGAACTTTTTCTTGAATTTCCCCTTGGGGATAAATATAGTATCTATCTATATATCTATCTATCTATCTATCTATCTATCTGAAAAGGGAGAAACACTCAAATATCATTGATGTGCTTTATTTTAAAACTGGGGCAACATTCTAATCATAACACACTAATAAATGAACATATGAACAGCAGATATATTAAACATTTGAACAAAATATGAAATATCAAAATATAAAAAATAAATTAGAGCAATGACATTTAAATTTAGCAGCATTATCTCAATTGTCATAAGAACATACTGAGCTGTGACATATGGACTAATATAGGCTAATGTTTCCTGTACTTCAATGTATTATTTCTTTGATGGTTAATTTTATATTTGAGTCCATAATTTCATACAAGGCGTTTCACATAGGCCTACACTTCCTTTGCTTACAGTAGGTCTGCACTCTTTAAATGCTGTAATAACCTAGACCAAATAAATCACTGACAAACATGCATGCACATGCTCTGATTATAGTCATATAGCCTATAGATCAGGGGTCTTCAACCTTTTTCAGCTCAAGGACCCCTTGGCTGTGAGAGAGACTGAGCACAGACCCCCACACCTATGGAGTAAGATTGCTGTCAAAATTTTTGTGTCCATATATTTGATACACATGCGTATTTAGTTATGCATAAAATAAACATTTGTGAGTTCTCAAATGAGTTCAGTCATGCATAAAAAATACGAATTCAAAAATTACAAGGACGAAACCAAAATTTCAATACGCCTCTCAATATTATGGATACGACTTTGCACACGTTACTCAACTGTCAAAATACGTCATCGCCCCATTCACAGGCATTACTTGTTGAGAAAAGAAACGTTTTGACAGCTATCTTACACACCTGGCCCACCTCAAATCCTGCCGTCATTTGGACCGTCAGTTATGAGTGCCTACATGCACGCACGCACACACACGAACGCACACATTCTAAACAGGCATTATTATTAACGGGGGTAACACCTCATAGTTGCATAAATTCGCCCTATAACAGAATGAATGTCACAAGGGTTAACTAGCTGGATATATTCAGCTAAATTCAGGCAATTAGCTCAAACTGATACAGACAGAAAGCCTCTTCCTCTTGTGTAAATATAACTTCGTCTTTCAGAAGGAAACATGAGATTATCGTTATCGTTTTATTGTGATGGGACGTTGGATGAATGAATTCGCGCAGAACGCAGACCGCAGACTCTCATAAAAAAACAACAAAGCAAAACATCACATAGAACAAATACCCCGCAAAGTTCAGGGTTCATCAGTCCCGACACTGAACAGACGAATCAAACGTAATGAAAAGAACGAGTTTGCTGAATCCGAAGCTATTTAACTTAAACGCACGGGGGGGAAGTGTTCTTTAATCGCGATGATCCAACTCTAATAAAAAAAAGATCACAAGGGTCACATTTTTTATTATAGTGGGACGAAGAATTAAAGATAACTGATCAGCTACCACGTCCTAGTGAGAGCACTGAACCTGGTGAGTGGAACAGAGCTTCTCTGTTCTAGGATTGATGGAATTTGCGAGGCAATGTCACATCAGGCTCAGGCTGAAGTGGTGACCTGTATTTGTACATTTATGAATGCTAATGTGTTTTGGCATAGGTTAGCAAAATGTTACGCAGGGATCAAAAAATCACATGCATGATTCATGGCCTACAATGTGTTATTTAAAAACGAATATGAAGCAATTTTCTTTTGAACATTATGTTAACTATGACAAATTATATTTTTTGGAAGAGAAAAAAAATGCTTCAGACGAAATATTTTCGCGGACCCCCTGCAGTACCTCCGCGGACCCCCTAGGGGTCGCGGACCCCCGGTTGAAGACCCCTGCTATAGATCATTTTAGCTGATGTTTTGTATCGCGATGCTTTTGAAGTATCGGTGCACCGTGCAACACTAATAGCCAGCCAATTTCTCTAAGCAATTATTAATTTTCTATCACACAGAAATAAAAAAATACGTAAAACTGCACAACAGTGTTCCTAGCTAGTCAATGTGATAAATGGCTTGGAAATGCACATGAAAAAGTCCCATCTCCTACTGCACCTATTAATCTCTGTGAAATATCTAATGATCTCTCATTATAAATAGGGGAACCTATTGATCTGAATAGTACACTCTATGGCATACTGTATGCGTTCATGTCTATGGTCAGCAGTTCCTGACTAATCACATCTTACCCTTTACATACCCTGCTTCAGGTAGGTACCACATCGGATAACAATTTTGGATTTGCTTTCTCGTTGAAGCGGCTGAAACATGTTTTTGTCCTTCAATGTTTTTTGCAGGCTGAGCAACCTAGATCCACGTAGATATCTCAACAAAAATACCCATGTTCATGGTAAGAGGAAATAGGAAAGACGCATGTCTCTGTTTTACCATCTATAGGCAAAAAAAATATTCAGAATAATAAATGATAGACACTGAAACATGCAGAGGCAGACTATTAATTTGTGTTAGACATTTACGCAGGTTAAGAGCAAACTGAAAAAAAAAAAAAATAAAAACACTTCCAGAATTTGTTTTGGTTCTTGCTTACTTTGGAATCTCTACCCATGCAGCAGCATACAAACATATGCTCTCTCTCTCTCTCATTCTCTCTCTCCCTCCCTTTCTCTGTCTCACACACACACACACACACACACACACACACACACACACAGCTAGCTCAAGCCAGGGTCATTTTTGCTGCTGTCCCAAGTAAACTACGTTCACAGTAATTAGCTTATTCCACTTCTGTGCCTGTGCATACAGTAAAATGAAGGGAAAAAACATGCTTTCAATATAGAGAAGTTTGAAGAAAGTCAGTCAGACATTATTGATGGACAACTGGACAATTTTGTATATGGTCGGCAATTATATGTATAAGCTTTGCAGCAACTTTACTGATTACAGTTTTTGTGGTGATCACAGGCTGACCCCACACCGCAGCGAGGCATCAGGTGGCTTTACAAATGTGCCATCAAATTAGCCTTGCCCACAGTGTGCCACCCTGGGCACCAATGCGGCAGCCAATTCACACACACCACTACAGTCTCGGCATGCCACGCAACACCATGGCACTAAACAATCCACTCTATGCAGGTACTGAGAGACAAGTGCTGAACACAAATAGTTCTAAATCTACATTATCAAAGTGTGAACACGTCAAAGTATTTATTTCAATAAGGCATTTTATACACAAAAAACAGATACATTATAACATTATAATATAAACAGATATATTTCAGCAATGCTGAAAATTGAGTGTTGACGGAATCAACCGTAGCCTACTGGAGATGAAGGAATGTTGAAGGAAATCTGTAAATACATGTAGACATGCCTTCCTGTATTTTAAACTGATAATGTACAGGTGAGACCGCAATGAAGCTATGCTGTTCTAGTCTGTTTTACATAATATAATAATATAATAATGTTTTACAAACAAGAACATATTTTTTACCAGAGCTGCCAGTATAGAGAAAAAAAACATTAACATACCAACGTTGTAACCCACAGAGGGGCCTTTGAAATGCATTTATTAATGATGGCAATTGTTTATGGCCATTGTTTCACAAAGAAAAGCAAACTCACTCAATGAGTCTATAAGCTCCCTTAATGTTCTCCATCTACTGGTACATTTTATGACATTAAATTAACAAGTATTTTCTTATCTAGGAAAGTTTTTTTTCTACCAGTGTATTCAGAAATAATATCTTATATAAGGAAATATGGTTATAATGTCTTATCAGGAGGTAGCAATGTTGTGAAAAGCAGGTATGAACAAACAGATATGGTAAATATTTGCAGTGGTTACAGGCTAGAGCATGTTTGTATGTAACATGCAAAAAAAAAGGCAAATTGAGATTATGCTTTTACAGGATAATCCTCATTCATGTGTGGATTTCTAGATTCTGTCCACATTTTCTGCATTACAGAAATCATAGGGCCCCACTTATTTTTTAGATGTTTCAACTAGAAAATCCTCTTTAACGTGCGGTCCAATTATTTTATTAACATCATAGTAGTGACACAGCAGAGCAGCAACACACACACACACACACACACACACACACACACACACAAACAAACAAACATGTAATACTGACAGCAGGCCCAAACTGGTGTGGCTACACCACACACAGAGTGCTGATGCTTGTGCGATCTTGGCAGCCAAATCCCCTCTGCACTCAGTTTGAATAATCTTAGTCATACTGTGGTCTTGCCAACTGTCGCTACGCCAGTGAGAAGGGAGGAAAACACACAACACATATACTACACAACACAACAAATGTATAAATTAGCAGATGTACAAAGGGACACAGAAATGTGCAAGGAATTTATGGAAATAAATAAATTGGTGGGACTTATTGATATCCTATTGATCCTATTGATATCAATGTAATTGTCAAATCTGTTTATCAGTTCAATTCCTTATCAATTCTCGTATCAATTCCTTACTGCTTAAAATGTGGTCTACACAAGCTGTCAGTATCAATGCCTTGGCCTATAATAGTTCCCATATTATTAAGGTGACCACAACATCTTATTAGAACAAGGTAGGCTACTGTGTCCTATTTCCATTTATTCAGAAAGACCCACTATTTGTAGACTATGGTCTAAAAAAAACATGCTGCCATTGATAAGAGGATAAGAGGAATCGATAATGTCAGAGGGATACAATGCCAGTGAACTGAAGCATTAAATTTTCAATTCTACTCAATTTCTTGGTTCTTGTTTCTGACCATAATAAAATACTGACAGTGCAAAAAGGCAGGAGTTAGCAGTTTAATTATCGTTACTACTGAACCCATTACAAGTAACATTATAAAGAATTCCAGGGGCCTCTATTGAATTTCTGTCTTCATTTTTTGTTAAAACAAAACAGATAAATATATTGGGCAAGTTTAATATTAGTATGTACATTGCAAATGACAGCCTTGTGAACTAACTTACGGTGTACTAGTAGAATAGCTAACCGTCATACCTCAACACCATGCACCAAAGTCTAACCCAGGGCAACCAATAAACTGACAATATTGTAAATAAACTCCACTGCATATTTAACTCTATTGCTTCATTTAAAAGAAAACAAGAAAAAAACTGCCTTTGTGCAGATTTGAAAGAAAATGGTATACCAATACATTTGTGTACCAGCTAGTTCACTGCATGGCCCTGCAATAACAGTCAATTTGTTCATTACTTTCCACAAATATATACTGTATGACCATTACCTTTTCAGAAGTCAATATATGACCATTTCCTTTCAATTGACAATCGTATTCATAAACTTCTAGGCCATATTTCCAAGCACTACAGATGGTACTGGTTCAATTTCGATGATTTCATGCACTAATCTTGTGTGAATTATGCTTGCAGCACACCATATTAACAGGGGACATAAGTCATTTTTTTTGAGAAGCTGCAATGTACCCAAATAACCACCAGTCTACCATGGGGTTATTGGATAAAGAAGTTAACTCTGAGTGCAAGATCCACAGGTTCAAAGCTGGTGTTGAACGCGCCAGTGCGCACACCCTGATTTTTCCATTCTCCATATCTCTAGCTGGTTCAAACTATGGTCCTCTCACGCCTTGACTACTGCAATGCCCTTCTGGCAGGACTTCCTGCCTGTGCCGTCAAGCCACTTCAGATGATCCAAAATGCTGCGGCGCGTCTCATCTTCAATCAGCCGAAGAGGACGCATGTCACCCCTCTGCTAATCGAGCTCCACTGGTTGCCTCTGGCGGCTCGCATCAAATTCAAATCACTGATGCTGACTTACAAAGTGCTTAGAGGATCTGCCCCTTTTTATCTAAGTGCTCTCATAAAAGCTCAGGCGACCCCCCGACAACTCCGGTCCTCCAATGACTGTCGACTGGCAGTCCCGGCACCTCGCCCAAGGCAATCCAGACTCTTCTCATGTGTCGTCCCACGCTGGTGGAATGACCTACCAAAAACAATCAGAACAGGGCCATCTCTGGAGGCCTTCAAAAAGCTCTTAAAGACCCAGCTATTCAGAGAACATCTTCTATCCTAGCACTAAAATGAACTGAAGCACTATCCCCTAGCACTATGCTCCTTAAGGTTTCTGCTATGTAGCTTGATTGTTATCCTCGTTTTTGTAAGTCGCTTTGGATAAAAGCGTCTGCTAAATGCATAAATGTAAATGTAATGTAAATCTCTAAAGCCATGCTATGTAGAAGTTTTTTGTTGCTATCAGTTGGTAGTAATATGCAGAGAGGATTATATATATATATATATATAACAACTTGTGATGCTGCGCCTCATTTTACGCACCACACACAAAATCTACTATCTTCTTGTACCAGTTCCAATAGAATATCACTGAGGCGGCATTGACACTAAAATTCCATAATCCTTGCAGTTTTTAACAGGATCAATTAATGCAGTTCTCTCAAAAACAAACTGGTACACATACAGTCCCTCTTCCAGGATTTCTACCCCACTTCAGCCTATAATCATTTGTTACAAATGAAATGTTAAAAGTTCACTAGAGCACATCAAATAAGCAGTGAGCTCTGTACAGGGATAAAAAAAGTTTCTCTCACCGACTCTGCAATTTTAGCCAACATAAAAAAAAGAGCTGGCTGACACATTGAATGAGAGTACAAGGGAAAAATCTAACCAGTGCAGTTGAAGCAATTGAGTGAGCTAAATATGCAAGTGCCCCTTCCCCCAGTACACAATTAAGCACACTTCCCCTATCAAAAATTACCCCCTGCAATTCAAAGCGCAACCCCCTAAGCGCTAATGGCGCACCAAATGTTTGCCCATTTTCATGGGAAAGTAATAAGCCAGTACTTAACAAAGTCTATTGTGTAGGTTGTAGTCATAATACCCAAATGATAACTGAACATAATGCTGTAGTTGTGTTAAAGAGAAATTCCATGACTTTTTCAAAACTTTCAGTGAATTTACAAAATTCCATGACCTTTCCAGGCCTGAAAAACGCTCCTTTGAGAAACACTGGTGTAGACTATGTGAGAGATGCATGAGTGGCAGAGAGACGCAGGGAGAGTGGTGAAAGGAAATACAAGTTAATGAATACGATGCGTAGGCTATTTTTAAAATAGCGTTTAAAAAAAAAAAAAAAACGAAACTCAATATGTGGCGGCCAGTGTTGAATCTGTGGCACACCGCCACAAATTTGCCTATGTGTGGGAAACACTGAGTTTCATGACTTAACCAACCAAGATTTTACCATTCGATTTAGGACACATGCACCCTCAGAGATCTCTTCCGAAATGGAAGCTAAAAAGCTGGAAAGTTTCTGAGATGAGTGTGATAAACGACTGGATGCAAATACTATCTAAACCCAGAGGTCACTTGGGGAGAATGAGAGGGGGATAGAAATAAAGAAAGAGAGAGAGAAAAGGAGGATTTGCTCCACTGAGAAAAGATGAGTAACTTTTAAAAATAAATGTCCTATTACCAGCACTGAGACAACAGCTTGTGATACATCAGCAGCGACTCTGGTTAGCCATTACACCGGGCGGGCGAGCGAGTGAGCGCAGACGCCAGCAGAGGATCCCCAGCGTGCTCCCGTCATGAAGGATGGCCCTCCACACGCCTTAATGAGAATCCTGCCAGCACGCCCAGCATGCATTAACATCTCTACACACATCCCACACCGCACTGCCAGCCAGCCTGCAGAGCAGCACCACAAAGCATACACAACAGCAAAAAACAACAAAAAAAAAACTCCAATTATGCCCAGATAAGAAACCTTGACCTTGTCTGAGCATTTGTCTAGTCTTCCCCTAGCTGTATAAAAAGCAAAATACAAATAACGGGACGTGGAAGAGAATTGGCCATAAGAAAAGGGACATTATTTTATATATATTATCTGTATTTCCTGTGTATCCAACTTTTGAGGTGTGAACTATCTGTCTTTGTAAGTGGATGCAGGCCAGGCCTCTTCCTGGCCAGGTGAGAACTTTAGATTTACATTTAGATTGGTCTCCGTGCATACATACAGAAGTCCACACCCACCTCTGTTTGACTGCTGTCCTTTGTTTTAGAACTGCTTTGAAGTTCTTGTATTTAACCTAGGACCAACTAAATGTCTGGTCAGATTTCAGGTTATAGCTACTGCGTGTGCGGTAACCTGTGTCTCCTTTGACGTCATTGTATTAAGCAATAAACCTTGAACTTTGACTCTCAATCGGTAACCTGGCAGCGTTGATCTAAAATCTATAGCATAAAATTGCTATCAGATTAGAAAAAGAAAGAAAGAAAGCCTTTCAAAAGAAGGAAAAAGGAACATTTCAACAATCTTTGTCTGACAAAATCAGGGCATGCCATACTTGACAGATCAGCTGGAAAACCATGGCTCTGAATGGCAGCATGCACCATGGGGTTTAATGTGTACTCTTTTGCTTGTAGAGATGTTAAAATCTTGTAAGCCTTGTGCTCTCTGACAAGCACACCAAAGACATGGGACGCTCAGTGAAAATCCACAGAATTAGAGGATACAATATCTCATTAGGGGAGTGTGAGACACTGACATCTGAATCAAGTGTGTGTGTGTGTGTGTGTAGTATGTTTGTGGTATGTTGACATTGTTCAAATGTCTAAATATGGTGCTCTAAGTAGGTTTATATTTATTGAGAGTTATTTGATTAGTTAGGACATTCAGAATCAAGAAACTCATTTTCGACCATGACTGTTCATTTCATAAGGACTCATTTACCTGAGATCAATGTTATAAAAATTACCCTAATAGCTGTTCTTTGAGTCCTCTTCCCTATAATAGAGGATTATATAACTTTCTCAGAATTCTCCTTTACAAAAGAATATGATATTACCTTCTCAGACTTCTGAATAGAGGTTTTACAGTGGGAGCCTGATGCAATTCATTTCATTTGATAGACATAGACACAGAAACATAGCTTCCTCAATAGCACATGTGTGCAGCCATGCAGCCACACATTTGTTTTATTCGGATCTATGACTAATATTGACACTCCACCTGTGTGTGAGTCATTTGTGTTAGACTGTGAAGATATCAGGGTGGAGAGAGATGGATGGGGTCAACCTTACAATGCAGGCTTGAACTGACATAGACAAAGGTCAATAACACAAAATTGAGAGGAACAATATACATACATTATTACTGTACATTAATAAATGTCCATTAGTACTTAACACATTCTCAAGCTTGAGATAAAAAAATGATAAAAAAGACAATCAACACATCTGTGAAAAGATTCCAGTCCCAGTTGATCATAAAAGTGTCCTAAGTATTGAGTGATTTTAATTAGTAAAGATTGTCACTCTAGACTTCATGAAAAAAAAACACCTCATTAGTCTGTGTTGATCAACATCGGTGACAGCAGCAAAAGAGGCACAATCCCCACACATTACAGCCTGCTGAGTTCAGCCTCTCAAGCGCTTTTGTTCTTTAGAGGGATGCTGTTTCACCAGTCCAGCTCATTTACAATCACCAAGTATGCTGGTCTATCCATAGCCATGATAGCAGTAACACAGTTTTACGGCAATGTCTCGTCTCCTGTCAATGTCAATATCATTTTTGTTTCTTTAAAAAGCCATTGGCAACATATGAGATTTCTGATCATAATTACTGCATTCAATGAAATAAACAAATAATAACAGTAGATTTTATTAAAAACTTTGGGGTGGGGTCAGTCACACTGATTGAAACCGCTGCTGAACAGGACCACACAGGTTGCCCGAGTGAGTGTATGGCAAAGCAGAACGGAGCAACCTGGCATGTCATGGAAACCGAAGGCTACAGCAATGACAAGAGTCTGGCTGCAAACACAGGCAGTGAAAGAGAGAGAGAGTGAGAGATGGGGGGAGTGTGTGTGTGTGTGTGAGAGAGAGAGAGAAAGAGAGAGAGAGAGGGAGAGAAAGAAAGTGTGGGGGGGGGCAGGAGGATTCACAGGCACAGCTGACAGACGGTAAGGGCTAGAGCTCCACTGAACTGAAACAGAGGGTTGGAGTGTGTGATTAAGGCCAACACTCTCGGGCTCCTTGCGAAACTCCCTTCACTACACTGCACTACACTACATACACACACACACACACACACACACAGACAGACAGACACCAATATGAACCTCCTCAGCAGCTCTGATGTGTCCTATAATGCAAAACTAGTGGGAATACCAGTGACACTCAACCACTCCAAGCCGTTTGAATGAAGTGTACTTCCAATGCGAACAGGTACATAAAAACATCATAAATAATAGACGTTTCGGAGCTACTTTGAAAGAAGTAGTGTTGAAAATTCTTAGCGCGTCTTTTTGCTGAGAAAACCATTACCGCTCTTTCCAATCATGGGAAGACTCCATCCTGGAGCAAGCAAACCCCTTATCACTTCAGATGTGCATACTAAGGTGGTGCTTGTAGACAGATTTATGCTTAAAATTGTCCCCATTCAGTGAACAAACACAGGAAAAAAAAGGCGTCCACCACCATACTGCTCAGCAAAGCACAAAAAACACTGCCATACAGGAATCCAGTGCTGAACACATCCCACGTGCTAAATAACAGAATACAAATCAGACTGTGGAAATGACAGAACACAGCAGATGCTTCCACTGGAGCTGAGAGCTGACTGTTCTATTGCAGTGGGACAGGAAAAGGGATTTGTGAAGGTGATTAAACTCTGATCAAAGGGCCTCTTTAGAGAGATGGTTCATCTCCAATGACGAGTAAGGTCTCTGCATGCCCATGCGCCCCGTCTCAGCCTCCTAAACTGCGCTGCCACCCAGCTGATGTTCCTGCTGAGCTCAGGGCTCTCCACCTCTTACTGCTTCAAAGAGCTCTGTGCCGATACAAATCCACTGAAGGAATGACACCTCACTCCTCTTCCTACCCCTACCTACAGCTTCTCCTATTCGGTCTTTCAAACACTGTCACAGGCAGTTTCATGGAAAGGTCATCCTTTGTCACATCAGTAACACCATTAAAATGGCATGCATTTACTTGATGTATAATAATATTGAATTAGATTTGTCATTGTAACAGGGACCAGGAAAAAAAAAACTCCCCAAAAAATAATCCCCACAGATTCTACTCACTGAGCTCTACTAGGCATAGACCTGTTTTGATAAGTAGACATTCTGCTACCAAACACAGCATGTAGAGATTTTAGATGGTACACAGAATTCAGCATCAGTTTCTCAACCCAGGGTGCTCATCTGTATGGGAGAAGGGAAAACAACAAACAGCCGCATCTTGAGTTGTTGTAGAGTGCTGCTGCAACTCATACTGCTCTCGGCAAGGTTGCCTGGTCAGGGTAGTGTCCATCATGATTAGACACCCTGCAGACCTTCCTGTGATTCCCTGCTGCATTTTCACAGCTCAAGGAAAACGCAAAATCCAGTTATACAAAACATACGCATGGCATGTGGAGAGCTGATTGATATGGTTTATGAGGGCATCTGATGAATTTTAAATTCATCCGCAGGCTCTGGAGTATTGGGGACTGGGAATACATTTATGGCTGATTTTGATGTGGGACAAACATGATATTTGCAGCGCTGACCTAATATGGTGAAAGAGAAGTGATCTGAGGAATTTGTGGGAAGTCATTAAAGTGTCTGACAGCATCAGGATATTTTTCCACTGATAGGTGTCATACTCAGCCTGAGGTTAGAATGAAGACGCAACGCATTCAGAAATTCATGTGTTGATCACGCCCGCTCAAAGTCCCATCTGTGCCTATCAATGCTCATCCACTAAGTAAAGGGCCTGTCCTGTGCTCAAATATGTTTTCTAGTCTTGGTGTCAAGGTCATTACACACTGGATGAAGCCTTCTGTGCAACATTTGCAAATTACTTTTACTGTCTGAGTGCCAGTCTAAATTTAAGAACACAAGACCTCAAGGCTGTCAGTTTTGAACAGTGTTGGACATCTTAATTGGTCTATGAGTAAGTGCCCAACAGTGGAGACAGTGAAGGCCCAATGGCAAATGACTTATTTCATCCTCTCTTGGTGTTCTTGGTTCTTCATGTGCCATTTCCACAACTTTGCTACCATATGCTCTTAAGAAACTTATACTCTGTCTTGTCTTCAAAGAGCAATCTGTGCGGCACCAATAAGAGACTTTTTAATGCAGCAAGCGTTGTGATAGACAAAGGTCAACATATCCTTCCTACACACTCATCCTCCCCCTCACACACACATACATACACACATGACCACACACACCAAAGTGCTTTCAAGTCCCAGTGGCCCCTGGCATCAAGGTGTGCGTGGGTGAGCAGTTGTCTCCCTTGAGGAAATGACATTTGTCCAAGAGGCCTTGATCCCCTTCTAATCTGATAATGACCTCTGCTCAGGCAGCCATGGCTCACTGGTGCATTATGGACAGACGCAGGACATGAAAGTGCTTTGTGTCTCTGCCTCTCATCTAGGCGCACCAAGGGAGCGCTTGAGCTTCACAGGCTCCACAGCACTGGCTTAAAAGGATTGGTCACTGGTTGCAGTGTTGGTAGATTTATGTCAGTGTTTCAACCAGCTTTCATGCAACTGATTAATATGCAAAAGATTTACTCTGTATAATGTGTGGGTGTATTGACCACAAATGTTTCACGACAGCAAGGCTCAATGAATCATCAACCACAAAGGGATAAAGATGCTATTTTTTGAATAAAGTATTTTTAAATGCTAGACCACAATGCCCATCTTAAAACTTAGATTTACCTGACTCCAAAGAATAGGCTATAGTCTAGGAATAAATAAAAACATGTACAATGAACAGTATTTTCACTACTTATTCGGTATAGAATCCATCATGGGAGTATCCTGACGTGTCATATCACTATCAGTCACATTACTGGTAAGCTTTTCAATGTCACTCAACAATTCACAATCCAATGCACTCATTTTATGAGCCAGGACAAAGGTTATAATACAGGCCCAAAGCTTACTGGCAAATCATTGTCCCTTAACTTCCAAAATCTGGCTCGGTCTTGAGCACATTTCATAAAAATGAAAAATGGTTTGTTGTAAAATTTACTGATTCCATTCCATGATGGCTACTGTAATTGTTGGCTCAATATTGCTTCCATTTCTTCAAGGTGGGAAGGAAAAGGCCACTGAAGAGATGCAGCCAATTCATCAATGTGACATACTTATTGTTGGGCCACTGGTGTGCAGCCGGCTTGCTGATATAATAGATGTTTACTGTACTTCTCCATTAATGAACACCTTCCGGCTATGGTGGAGGCGTTTGCACTAAACACGGGTTTAGGGAACCAGTCAGACAGTTCTCTTTTGTGGGGCTCTTTCCTATGATAAACTACGGCACAATTACAAAAGAGTGCCTGGCACACTGAGATGGATTTGTCAAATCCTCATTTGCTCTCTTTTCTCAACGTCTCTGAGATGCGTATCTGCACAAAGGACTCCGTCAACAGCCAGGCTGAAACATTTATGTCTTACTACTGGCTCAGATGAACATAATGATGTAGCCTAAGCGTCTATGTCATCCTGATATATTCATAAGGGCAAGTTCTTTGATCTGCAGAAGCCATTGTGACATGAAAGAAAAAGACTGTGCATGCGAGGCCACAGACACAGAAGAAGTGACACATAATTGAAAGTGCTTCAACAGAGATGTCAGTGGTGGTGACATTCATGACATTGTCGATCCAACTCCGTTATCAAACACAGACCATGCATTCATTTGGATGCATTGATAAAATGAAAAATAATATGCACATATCAGAGGTTTATTTACATTTCTTTGTCATCCGTAACAGGCCTTCTCAGTCTGTGTCTATGTGTGAGCATTCAGCATGGACCCAAATGGCTTGACCACATTATCTCGCTGAACAACTGATCCAAGCTAAAACTAACAAAGCTCCAAGGCATGGGGCTGTTTTGATTAATGAACCCTGACTTTGGCCTTTGAATAACAGTGTTCCTTTCCTAGCCCTCTGAAGTCATCCACAAGGTTTCTCCTCTTCTGAATAAATGTCTGATGTGCTGCCCTTTATAAAGGTGCCAACAGTTTAGAGTAATGGGCTAGTGCATTCATATGACATTATGCAAATGTTGACACAAAAACCAGCATATTCATTCAAAAATGTCATAACAATATATTTGTGCTTACAAGCCTTTTGTTTGTTGCCCTTACATAATGGTGCCATGATGACACTGATGCACTTTGAACCCTGATTTAAAATAGCTGAATGAAATAACGTGATATAAATGCACACTAGAACACAACCAGAAATTGAATAATGCTTAAGGCTAACTAGTTTCTAGCATTTGGGCTTGCATGGTGGTGTGCAATGTTTACTCCAATTCTTTCAATGCAATGATCAACGTCTTAATTTTGCCAAAAAGTCATCAGAAAATTCATGCATATCAAGGTCGCTAAGAGTGGTACACAATTTGATTAAAACAAAAGCCATGATGCAGAACCACAGGAATTATTTAATGTAGTCTCTTGTCCACTGGATGTGACACACATGGTTCTTTACTTCCACATGGTTTTAAATCAGCACAACAAAATATGTAGGATTTTTCCACAAAAAATCACATATATTCGAGTGAATCTGAGAGAGAGAGAGAGAGAGAGAGAGAGAGAGAGAGAGAGAGAGAGAGAGAGAGAGAGAGAGAGAAGGGAGTGTGGGGAGAAGCAGCAGGTGATCATTCACCCAACCTGTTAAAGGGCTACAGTGGCTAACGTAGGGCTTTAATTACCTCCTGGCAAGAGTCCAGCATTAGGACTGAGAAGCAGCTGATGTGCCAATACAGATGGAACACCTGGGACAGAACAGTACAACAGCTGCAGACTACAGTCACACCCTTCTAAGCTGGCCTCTCTGCTCACCTTTTGCTATGCTCTGATGGCATGTATGGGAATAAAAACAACAGCCACATGACCCCATAGTTCAGGACAAGTTACACTGCAGATATTCTCCACAGTGCCACAGGCTAAATTTTGCTTTGTTTTGTTTAGTCCTCCACTCCAAAAAAAAAAGGAACGAAAAAAATATATGGGGCACAGTTAAGTGTTGAGGCATCAGTAATGAGAGAGAACGTCTTGCACACAACCCAGCGAGCCAAAGAGCCAAAAGGGAAGCATAATAAAGCACCTCAGACAATTAGGCGGATATGAAATTACACCACCCGCCTCCCTCACCCTACAGCCACTTAAGGGCTCGTCTAATTTAAGAAACAAATAAATGCGGCGGGCACTCACAGCTCTCAAGCGCTCTCAGCAGCCACACTGATAGCTGATTAAATATCAGAGCCTCAGTAAGGGAGGCACATCACATTCATTACTTTTCCCTTTGAGTTGTCTTTCTGTTTAGGGGATACATTTTTAAAGTAAATGGCTTCATGCTCTGGGGAGCCCCCTTTTATTCCCCACCAACCCTGACACCCCTCCACCCCCACCCCTATGTTCACAATCGCCTTGAAACATTATGAATAACAACAGTTGGTACAATGCATGAGAGAAGGAGAAGCAAGGCTCTGTGCCGCACACCCAGTGCAAACATCTGAAGAATGGAAATGGGGAGGAAGAATCTGGGTCACACACTTTCAAGAAATGTTCTCTCTGTTTGAGAGGCAACGAGTGAAGAAAGGGAAGGAGCGAGAGAGGGGCAAGAGAGGCAAAGGATAGGATAGGGGGTGGAATGGGAGGAAAAGAAGGCAGGGTGTTACAAATTTCTTGAATGACGAAGTTTGTACCTTTTAAGTCACACAGGGACAGTAAAGACAGCATCAACCAGTTTCCAAAAAACTTTCCCTTCAGATGACTTTGGACTTAAAAACCTCTATTTTTTTATACAACAAGAGGCCAATATAATGAACCCTTCTCAAGCAAGGCCTGGGTTTGTTTATTATGATGTCTTCCTACTCTGAGGCAGAAAAATGACAAAATGTCATTTGCAGGCTGTAATTATATTTCTAATCCCTGTGCTGGGGAGATAAACACAGGAGCAGACAAGATGAGTATGGCTGAGGGGAGGACTCATCCAGAAGAGAGAACTGGGAACATACTAATAATAAGCATATTTGTAACCCTAACAGATGGAGGGGGTCGACTTTGTCGCAGAACACGCCTGGAAATGAAACCACTTTTGAGCAGGTATACATTAAAGATGCACTAAGCAGGATCCATTTTTTTCTCTCACGAGCACCCTCTAAAGACTGGAAATGTAAATGTTTGCTTGTTTGTACTCCGGTTTCCACCAAAGACATCAAATACATTAGATGGTTTCCGGATTCCTCCCCCCTCGCCATGCGTGATTTATTTTGAGTAGACTACAGCAGATTTACCGGCTGGCAAGTCGCAACAGCAGCGTAAGATGTCTAACGTTACAGAGGTAAGTACGTTTTTTTTTTCTTGTTGTTGAAATTTCGGCAAGTTTGCATTCTATTTGAGCGTATATCACTATAATATTACACATAATAAATGTCACATAAAACAATTTATGTTGCCTTATGTTCCCTTGTGCATGGAGGTGCCACACAGCCCTTATCCCCCCCCCTGTCTGTGAAAATGATAAAGAGATGGACACAGAACTCAAAAGACTTTGCTGCCGGCAGTCACCACAGAACTGTGTGAGCAAACTTACATGGACATTTACATTTTGGATGTGGAGGCACTGCGGCTAGCCAGAGCCGTGTGGAATGACGTCTTTGAACTGGAGGATAACCCTGATCCACAGCTAGAGCAGAGACAATTCAGGCATGCAGCCTACCGCCAGTTTGTGTTCTGGCAATATGGACGTCTGGGTGAGAGCAGTTGTTGTGTGTGGCGCATCCGGGACAAATTTCCTGATCCCAGGGGCCAGTACACAGGCTTTAGGGTAGAAATTGTTCATTGTAAATAGTTCATTTTCTATTTCTGTACTTTTGAAAAGTGTATATACACTAATAAAGACAAACTTGTTCAGAAAAAGTTTACTTTATTATTTACAGTTTGTTTTATGGCACCTTTATTATTTACAGGTAGTATTTTAGTTCTCGGGGTCCTCCGTCTCTCTGTGGCCCATGTCCCCAAGAGAGACATGAATTTTAACAGCCTTCCTGTTCTTTCAGCTTTCGCCATTCAACAAAGGCTTGTCCAAGATTCACCCTTGTGCGACTCCTCTCACTATCACAACCTCTTATCCTCTTCCTTGCCTGCCCCGACATGGGCTTTCGCTGCTTTCTTGCTGGCTCCATCATATTGAAACTCCATATCTGCTGTTTTTGCCATTCGCCGCTCTCTGATGAATGCGGAAAGCAGGCATGATTTTCGTGAGCCCCACCCAGAGGTCTGTATTGGCATTGCATGTAGGGCGGTCCGCGCTGCTGAACATTGCAAGTGCAGTATCTACTGCTATAGGCCACAGTGGCGCATTCTACACCGTTCGTTCGCCATGAAATGACTCATTTTAGCATCCTAAACAGTATGAAACGGATTAATTAACATAGTGGGCCTTTAAGAGGGCTGCATTTTCTCAGTGGGCAAATCTGGTTGACAAAAGTTGACAAATCCAAAACAGCCAAATAACTTTGCATGGGTTTGATTTAAGGTTGGAGAAAGCTTTAGCACATAGTGTGATGCCAAGCTCCACTACTGGCATGACTTTATGTTCTCTTTAATCAAAAAGCAACAAGAAAAACAAGATGTGATTACTATGTCAACATGCCACAGTGTAGTTGGAGTTTGCCCAAAGCAGTTGTCTTTAAGAGGGCTAAAAATGATGACTCCTACTCTGCTGCTTAAGCTTTACAAAGAAAAAAAAGTCAAACCCTTTATCCACGTCTCTTTAATTACACTACCACAGTAGTTCTTCATAAAAATGTCATTTCCTGTGTTTTTTTCCCAAAGGATCTGCCTGTGTCCCAGTAAGTGAACAGATAATTAGGGCCATGTAAAATGTGTTTTATTTTTCTAAAATTCAATTTGTTTGTTTTTTTTCAGTTTTGGATTTAAGCTTTTAAACCAACCTAAAAATTATTTGATGGTCACTGAGGCCAATCTGATGCTTTCCCACACTCACATACCCATATATTGTGTTCTCTGTCAGCTTATACTAGATAGGCAGATTATCTATGTATCAGGACATAACATTTAAATAATTATGACTATTGTTATAATGTAGTTCTACATTTCCAGGGTTTTCCTCGGTGCTGTAAAGTTTGACGACACATCCCACATTGACTATGTCCCCTAATTACATAAATATTTTATATTGTGAACATAGATTCAGTTAATTTCATAATTTCAACTGCTTTACAAAAATGTGCAGGTTGTTGTGCACCCTACGTCACATTCATCAGTGAAAGCAATGTAAAAAAAAAAGAGCCCAACTGAAGCTTTTCATAAGACAGGGATGGTAAATGAACACAGACAAATGAAAACATTCATGTCAACCCAGACCTGACTCTTCCACAACAATTCAAAACTTCTAACTTTCAGCCCCTTTCATGCTGCTTTAATTTCAGATTCCAGAGATGCAACCAAACTCCACCCATTTGGAATTTGTACAGTAATTGGCAGTTGTCACTTCAAGACCACTAGGGGAATAAGTGGGGAAAAAAGAGATGGAAATGGAGTGACAGTGAGTTAAAATAGGAGGCATTTAGGTTATATACTGTATCAGTGATGTGTGCATATACACAGCTCTCAGAGGAGGAAACAGTACACCCAGGATTTTAGGGTAGCATCTCTGAGGGCAAACACAAATAACATCCAGGATGAAGGGACATTAAAGCATGTAACTCACAGGCAAAGTGGCTGTCATGCTTTGCTTCTGGGACAGACAAAAAAAAGCCTGTCTCACGCTGATATTATGAGGCGCTGGCAGTCACTTATCACTGAGGCGCCTGGATTTGTTTTTCTGTAGGTCCTAATAACACTGTCATACTCTGTCTGTCTTCTCCTTTGAACAATAGATCTCAAAAACGGAGACGTTGCATGAACTCATTTTCCCAAAACACAAAGTGTGTCCGTGTGTGTCCGTGCGTGGGGGAATAAAGGAATCTAAAGAAATTTTGGTAACACTTTATTTGAAGGGTTCTACATAAGGGTGACATTAGCCTGTCACAAACATGACATGACACGTATCATAAACATTAATGACACTTCATTCATGTTTAAGACTGCTGTCATTAAGTGTCATTCGTTTTTTGTAAAGTCTATCCCAGTCTGCATTTCAAAAACCGAATGACACTTAATGACAACAGTCATGAACATGAATGAAGGGTCATTAATAGTCATGATACGTGTCATGTCATGTTTATAACATACTTATGTCAACCTTATGTAGACCCCTTCAAATAAAGTGTTACCGAAATTTTTTACTAACAATGAGTTTAGACAACCAGTGAGGCAGTAATATTGCTAATTCTGACTGCTCTAGATGGCTGATAGAAATGAAAACAGTGCTCCCTAAACAAAAAAATCTTCCTCCTATTTTTCCCTACAATTTGGTGGGTTAATCTGTATGAAATCACTCCTTAACCTTATCTAATGTGCCAAGCATCAAAAATCAATCACAGCAAGTTAAATATATAAATAAATAAACAAATAAATAAATAAATAACAAGAGATCAAATTGAGAACAGAGACTTTGATGCCTGCACATCATTGCTGGACATTATTAATGACCTGCAGGATGAAATGGGTTTGCTCGGGAAGACGGAGACAGCAATTACTGACTGATTCAACCATTAGCACCAGAATGGAGCCCTTCTGAAGACACAGACTCTTCATATCATCAAGAGGACAGCAGCCACTGCCGCATAAGCTCACAGCACAGACCCTTTCATTCTGACCTTGTAGGTCAGTGTGATTCAGAAGGCAATGAATGGTGACCATTACGAATTAGACACGGCACGAAACAATTGAAAAAAGAGCATCTAGAGAATGAAAGGATGGCAGTGTGAATTGTGGACAGGAGAGAAAAGGCATGGACGCCAAAGGGTGAGAGGGGCAGCTGTCCAAGAGACTAAGCATATGGAATCAATGAAAGTGCAGTGACAATAAGGTGATCAATATCACATTCCTGTCTGCTTCACCAAGATGACTCTGACCATTTAGTGGTACCATCTCACATCACTCCTGTGCACCGCCGTGGCTAGTTAGACCTTGTGGCTTGGGGGAAATGGAAACTATTGTCTCATTCCCCATCCATCAGGAAGGTAAGGCAAAGGTAAACTTGGCAGATGCGTCCAGCCGTAGACCCCCATTAATCTTAATAGTGGCCCTGTAATTAGGAGTGTCTGTATGAACAGCCACGCTCCCATAAATAACAGCGGAGCAGAGAAGCATCAGACTGAGCAGAGGGAGAGCAGCTCTTCTCCTAATGACCCATAGAGACAGTGTGGAGCGGCACACATCAACCACCACCACCACAACCCTGATTTATGCTTCTGCTTCATTTACCTCAGTAATAAACAATAGCACCTTCCTTTTTTTCAGAATACAACAGCATTCACACTAAAATATACAGAGGTTCTGATATGAAAACACAGTGGTGCCTAGTGTCACTGGGAAGCCAAGCATGGCTGATTTGCATTATTACTGTGAGCGTCAAAAGGAACAAGGCTGGGGAAGTGGTGGCTGGGTAAATTTCACAGGCCACAGCAACTGAAGTGGAGCCCGCAGACAGAGCCGCTGAATCTCCACATCTGCAGGAGCCACAGTGTAGCCACTGGCAACACTGCTCTGTGCACGACTGTTAGTGTCAAGCTGGGTTAGAGCACATGTGTGACTAAATACTGTATATGTCTTAACAACCCTGAGAACCCATCGATGCGTATACTAGCTGCAAAGCCCAGAACTGCCTATCATGTTCGTCATCAGTGACATAATAACACCCTTCATGCATTATGTTTACACTGCTTATGATACTGTAACTGCAGTGTAATGATTATAAAGTCCCACAGATTGCAGAAATTGAAGGCATACCAGACAACATTTTAGGTTAACTTACCATGCAAAATATTTTTCTTTTCTGAACCTGACCTTCAAACTAGCCCACTGCATGGCTCCCACTCTAACCCTGGCTCAAACGATGCATCCAAACAGACCACTACAGCTCCGCCACATTTTACTTTTACCTTCGATTAAGGGCCGTTTCTCAATATCCGTTTTTTTGTGTTCTTGCTTTCTCGTGAACTTGTGAAACGTCATTAAAACGTCATTAAACAAAGCCGAAGTACCGTTCCAATTCACAAGTTCGCATAAACTCAAGAACGCACGAAATTCCCGGATGTTTTCTTGATTCAGCCATTTTATCAAGAATGCATCGGATGGTGACTTTTGTTATCTTATGGACCATTCCGCCCCACAATGCATTTCTGCATCCAAACAGAACGTGAATCAAAACATTTAAAATGGAGCTAACACAATGATAACAATTTATGTTTTAAACTAACAAGTTTGGAATTTATGGCTGTGTAGCTTATTTTGTAAAATGGGACGAGAAATGGTGACTGTTAAATCGTTTGAATCAACAATCTTGTTTCCTGCTACAAGCTTAACCATCACGGCTATTCAGCAGCTTCTGAACACCTGAATGTAATTATGTTTAACAAGAACGCATCTTTGGGCTCACTGTTTCCTCGCTTTCTTGTAAGTTTGCACTCCCGTTCTTGACTTCACAAGTTTAAACTTGCAAGTACACAAGTCCGTTCTTGGCGTTCTTGGTATTGAGAAACGGCCAAGGTCTCTGCTCAGTCAGCAAAGTGCCTACAGTTGTAGTTTGAGGGCTTGATGGAGCCAAAGCTATGAACAGTAGTCTCGTAGGCAAACCGATCAGTAGGAGTGCATTATCTGAATGGAAGTACTCCATAAAACTGCCCAACCTAATCAAAATTTTCTAAATTTATGGAGAGGGTAAAATAAATTTTAAAACAAGCTGAAACCAGTACAGTACTGGCTAAAAGCTGTAAAAGCCGTAAAAAGCTGCCATAGTGCGGCGCCATTACTATAACAACTCCCTGATTACTACACTAGAATGAGAGTATAGTTTCATGTCAAAGACTGAAAAATGTACATGTTCCATTAGTAGACTTTGCAACTACAAGTTTCAAGTTTTATTAACAAACATATCAGCATTGTCACTTTTTTAACAGTACAAAGAGCGTCTGATATTTCAGTGCAGCAGGCATTCGGACTGTTTATTAACATAAAACAATTTTGACCACATTCAGCATTCAACTATTGTTTAAGAATGGCGATACTCTTGGTTAGGATTAGGGCTGCAGCTATCAATTCGATTAATCTAGCCCTTTATCGATCGGTTAATCGAGTAATCGGATATATATTCATATGTAATCTAGCCCTGGCATCAAAGTAAATCTGTTTTATGTAAATTTGCATACCTGTGTCCAGTTTACCATTAGGCTTCTAACAAATAATAATCTCTACAGTTAACCGGTAACCTAGCACAGGGACTGGGTGTATGTGTTTGTGTGTGCACACATGCCCTGCATGAGTGAGAGAGACAAGATGTCAAATGGAATCACGACTACTCGCTAATCAGCGAACATCAATATGTTACCTTGTTTCAGCGAGCTAGTGAAATAGCATGAAGTGTATGTTTTCAGTTTCGATGTTAAATCAGCGTTGTACTACTGTGGAATGCAAGGCAGTAGCCACATTGCACCTTGTTCTCTTCCTTTATGAGTATGATCCCAAACTTCAGACATTCTCTGCCGTTTGGACATCTTGACACCAATTAAATTCAGAATGTAGCCTAGTGACGCACTAGTGGTGTGCTTCCTGGACAAATATAGGAATTTAACAAGTTTTTTGCCTCAAACTATTTTTGTAATCGAGTTATTCGAGTAACTCAATGAAACATTGCAGCCCTAGTTAGGATTGCTATGTTTTTTTCATTGACTAAATGGGCAAGAACTTTTGAAGCTCATTGTACTGTAGACATTGGCGAGACATTAGCGAGCTCTCTCAGCCATTAATACAAACTAGTTCTGATATTAGGTGATATAAACATAGACACTAATCAGAAAATATTAAAATCAGCCCAATTTAATTTCACAATGCATACTGACAATGCCCTTTGAATGTCACGTCATATACTTCACTATGCTCTGAGTCAAAGTGCTATTGTCAATTCTCTCATTTCAGCTCAGTCCTGCTTGTTATTTAGCAAATGACAGGCCTCTCTATAATTTGCCGCTTGCACAATCTCCAATGCTTTGTATTATTAACACCAATTTTCTCAAATTAATTCGAATATGTATCTTTTGGAGTCTCGACATTGTTCGACATCGAGTCCGAGTCCAGCTGAACTGTGCCAGACTCTTCTTCCAAGAGTACTAGCACACCATGGTATGTAAAACAGTGATCACACTAGTAAAAAAAACAGACTTCAGGGGTCAAGTGTATGCTGGTAGGGAATAGATTGCCTACTGTGAGTACGGTCGTAGTTTGCTTTGCTAATGGCATTTTGCCTGGAACCAAACACTGACAATGATGAGACGGGCAATAAAAATTAGTGCAGTAAATTTGTGGACAATGCAACTGCTGTCACTCACACACACACACACACACACACACAAACACACACACGTACACACAGGGAGCTGTCTCATAATGCATTATAATCCGGCCTTCACAAAATTATACAAAAGCTTCAATTTGTAATTTTCTAAGAACAGCCTCTCAGAGTGTTCCAATGCCAAGTCTGTAAAGAGGGTTGTCAGCTCGCCAGGTCACTAAGCTCCAACACAGGAGGAGACCGATCCCACACACTCCCAATGGCAAGAAGTGCCTCAGCATTCTCTCTATCCAAATGAAAAACCACATTCAGAAAAATGAAACATAACAATAGATAAAGAAACCCGGTAATACAAACTCTTCTCCTGGTAAATAGATGTTGTCTCTTCAGTTTACCTCACGTATCTCCATGTACAATAACCCAATCTCCTTACTTGGGAGAGATGACCTGAAACGCACCGGACCAATCTGTAGATGGCTGCTGAACTAGCCCTCTTTCTCCTCACGTCTGCCACAGGGCCTAGAGATGTGATAATGACACCTCAGCGAGATTTAAAAACTCATGTGTATTGATCTGTGTTGGTAAAGGTGATGTGGAAAAAGGAGAGGGTGTTTCAGGGCAGAGATTCCCACAGTGCGAGAGACAACCACCTTTAGACCAATCGAAACCAATTCAATTATAAGACGAAGACAAACAAAAGCTGAAGTGATTACACAAGGAAGATGGAGCCAATAACACAGTATTAGTCAATTAGGCACGTAGAAATGAGCCTGAGAGCAAATTATTGAACCAAGTGTGGTAGACTATATGAAATGCTATAGCATGTTACAGTTACATTTCAAGTTACAATTACTTATGAAGAATATTTCCACAGACTTTAAGGATCAATTCATCAAAAGATTCTAAGCACATACAGTACATAAGTGTAAGTGACAATTAAACAGCTAGCTAGCACTTTGCTTGTTATTTAAATTTAAGTTGAGGCCGTAGAACACAATATACAAGACACATTGCACTACGTGTCCATCTGTTTACTCTAAGCGCGCAGATTCTGGGGCAGTATTTGGTATTTTGTATTGTTCTTATTAAGCATGAAACCAGTAACCTGCGGTTCTGGAATGTTGACTTTAAATTGCTTATTACGAGGATGCCAAAATGACTCCAAGCGTGCTGCCCTCCTGTCCCCACCCTCCATGAGGGCACATTATAAAACCAACTGTCTCATTTTACTGCGGTTATGTTTCAGCGATGACAAATATCACCTTGTGCAGTGGATTTTAGCATCGTAAATCTACACATGCTCTGCAGAGAAGCGCCATAAACCATGAGAGGCTTCACTCTCCTTGAATAACAATAACCCAAGTGGAAGAATCTGTATAAACTGGCAGTTCACACAACTGCTTCTCTGCTTACAAATCACATACTCAGTTCTCACAGATCAGTCAAATTAGTAAATCAGTACTGATATCTATTTCTGTAATATTCCAGGATTATCAATACTTTTCCAGGAGTCATTAAATATAGCAAACTTTTTTTTGTTTTGCATCAATGTTTCTATCCAGGTATTCAATTTTGTAATTTTTTTCATATACTGTAAACATATAACCTAATTTCCTGATGTGTATTGTATTAACTGTGGACCAGTTCCATATATATAAAACATACTAATATATTTTAACCAACACAGAAAAGACTTTTAAAGCTTGTTTTGCACTTTTCTACGAGTTATTGATATTGTTTCACAATGTCATCCAACCTGCGCTGTAAAAAGCCCAACACAAACCTGTAGCAATTAGTCTTTGTGTCACCTATGGTGAAGGAAATGGGAAATAAGTGTCTCTGAGGAGGCTTTCAGCTTCCTTAGAGGGTGCTATTAGTTTAATAGAAGTGTCCTGTACAACAAAAACAAATAGCTTCCCCCTTCGTTTCATAAGCCGGTGGGAAAGTGCTTTTATATTACTGTGCTCTGGTATATGGTCCTCACTCCATATCAAATGCTTTTTAATCTCTAAAGACCCCCAGAACAACCTGAGACATTGCTCCCATGGTCTACATGAGGGGGCACATGAAACTAATCAGGTTTAAATTGCTTCTCTTCAGATGGGTTGAAGAGTGCAGGGACTGCTGCAGCCCTGAAATGAACAAGTGATTAAACTGGATAATAATAAAAAGGCACAATGTTCAACAGGGATGTCGGATGCCAGACACTACTGCACCATTATTGTGTACCGTATGTCTGTGTGTGTATATGTGTGTGTGCACGTGAGTGTTGGTGTGTGTGTGTACTCAGCAGTTGCAGAGTAGAATGGGACGGGGGGAGTGCAGGAGAAAGTCTGTATGATTATTCTGTCTCTTTTCAAAGATGGTCATATATTACTGTACATTTGGGTAACATTCACGGCACAACAGTTCTACTGTAAAAAAAAAAAAAAACATTTCTTCAGGGTGAAACGAGAGTAATATTACACAGTATCCGCAGCTTTCATTTGAAAGTAGTAAAGTGGATTTAAAATTGAATTTATATTTCTTAAATATATAAATAATATATAACATATTTTTGCTGACAGATGGTCGCTGTCCAGCTGTTAAATACTAAACAACTTATTACTGAAAAAAAAAAAGTATAACCATTGACATACCAAATCTTAGCCCTCAAAAAAAGAACATGTCTCATGACAAGGACTCTTAGTTTAACAATTCCCACCACCCCATCATATTCAATCTGTGCAATCCGACAATAGATTCTCTGCCTCCTTTTGTTGAATTCAGATTTTTTTATGGTCTGCAATTCTACTGAAATAATTTGGTACCCTGTTCACCCAGTGCTCCCATTGTCAGCCTGATGTGTACATTACCATAATGCATCTCTCCAACATGACACTGAGGGTAATTGCAATTACAACATCTCTTTTCCCCCTGTCACTTTGTGGCCAAATGGAAGCCGACGATAAGTCTCACCCACTTCTTCCAGGCCAAATCAGGGAATTTAGCCCCCGACTGGTGAGGACATATAAAGGTTTAAGAGCTTTCTGTTGTGTCATCCTCAGCCATCTCCAACAAATTTACACCCCCTCCTCTGTCAGCACCGTGACAGACACCTGGACTCCGAGACTGGGGGCGACTGATTGTGTGTGAGAGTGGGTGCTTCGTCACACTCGGCCTCCTCCGGCACATCAATTCGGTTTGGTCTGAGGACATTTTTTCCATAGCATCTACAACCGTTATCTGTCTCTAAGCATCAGTGGATGTTAATCAGGTTGGTGGCCCCTGTCATGCTCTCCCTTCGAAAGAAGATAGAGCATGTGTGCTGTTAACTGCATCTACCTACCAACCGACCCTTGCACCCTTGAAAGATGAAGTTAAGTCACATAGACAGAGTGATAGAGGAAGAGATACATAGATAAAGACACTTTTAATTAGCACTGGAAAATCTGAAAAATACAGATTTCTCCCAGTGAAATACCATTTTCCAAAAATTAAAATTCATCAGCATTTAATACAAAGGCTACAAACAAGTGTCCGAAATACCTACTTCAAACAGCAGGATCTAAGCTCTGCCAAGAGACTACAGACAAAACAAGACAAGAAAATAATTATCTGATTAAATAACAGGTAATTAGAATGGAATGAAAAAGAATGAGTTTCAGCCAGGAGAACCACACCAAGTGATTCCCCTCTCTTGATAACAAAAGATCCTCGTTATAGGATCTTATTTAGTAGTTTTTTTTTTCTAGCCCTGTGGCTGCTGCTAAAATTCTGTGTGCTGGAGTCACACAGGAAATTTGTGACACGCAGATTTAGCCTGATCCGGAGGACTGTTCCCATTCTTCTGCTGCCACTATAGATCAGCCTCTGCTGCCAGCCTGCGGTTTGTTTCCTGTCCTGGCTCATCTTGTTGGAGCTCCCTGCTCCGCCATCAGCACCGCTCTGCACTAAGCTATAAACTCTCATCAAACTTGTTTGTCACAGATGACAGCTGCCTTTTACAGTTCAGTCTGCACTGAAAAGGAGCCAACGGGTAAAAGAACAGCACTGCAGATCAGAAAAGTGACTGGTGAGGGATAAAAAAAGTGTTTCTATCAAATGGGGCATATGGTATCAGCCTCTTCAGTAGAGGACTTGAGAAAGTGAGCTGACTTTTGAGGGATCTTGGGAGCAAAACAACAAATCTAGAAACAACAAATGTTATCAGAATAACATATACCTGTGGCATCTCAATGGTTGGGGTCTCAAACCCCTGTAGCACCCTGATGAGGAAGGTTATGTTTGAAAGACAACCTTTCAGCGCAGCAGAAGACACTTAAAGGCTGAGTGAGAATTAAGTGGAGGTCAAGAAGGAAGACAGGCCCCTGATGTAAGGTCCCCCTTGATATTTGTGTCTCTGTCATTACAGAGCTCCATCCTGCTGCTTCAGCAGTATTGGAGTGACTGCCTGTGTGCAGGAAAGGGCCAGGCCAAGGGCAACCACATGCAAACAAGATGAAATAAATGGAAGTGAAGCAATTACACGACCCAATAAATGAACTCCAGCCATCCATCCCTAAGTACTGCAAATGTATAGCAGCAGCAGTAACCTGAATCTGCCCACAAACCTGAATGCGATAGACATGCCAAACCACAGCCTAGACCAAACCACTTGAAGGACCAGAGTAAATAGGATGAAGTGTAGATAAGAGAATCAGGGAGAGGTTGTACAATGTATTAAGTCTTTGTGCAGCTACGTACATTTGCCACAGACTGTAATGTACAGATAATTGCATCACTAACAAGAGTGAATGCATTAAGAAAAATGCATGTGCAAACCGTAGGCACGTATAACATTAGAAACAAGTATTTAAAACACTCTTCCTTTGTACAAATGTGTCTGTGCTGGTGCTTGCTTGGAAGACCACTTTGAGTAGACACAGATCCACCAGAGGAGATGGATCAAAGCAGTAAAAGAACATGTAATCATGCACTGGCTTTTCTAATTAAACTCATCCCCACAAACATATGAGGCAATTGCCACTGCAAATTATCACTAATACTGTGTAAAAACTTGTTTACATAAACTCACAATAGTGGAGCCTGAAATAGCATAGTGCTATAGTGGATTCACTGTAAGATTTCACATGAGAAATGCATACATGAACATCACACAATAGAATTCAAGATTACAGTTAAGTAAGTTACAGTTAGTTCTGACCTGCTATGGCCTCATATTCAGCAGGCAACATAATAATTATTAAAATAACACCTTTTGAGTAAAACATTAAATATTGACCCTTCTTTTACTTTACTTGACTTCTTGCAAACTGATTAGAAGTTTGTATCTTCTTCAACTTGCATGGCTTGATTTTCTGACTGCCTGTTCGACTTTATATATCGACAAAACCATACAGTGTTTTTATAATTGGACAAAGGGAATTATGATAGCCTACCTGCTCTCCTGCTTCGTGGGACTTCATCAAGTGCTTCTCCCTGTATAGCGACCACAAGCCAACGTTGGGCAAAAATATAAGTGCCACCATAAAAAGAAAAGCCATTTGCAAGACACGCTTCTGCCGTCTCTTCATTTTGTAAGATCAAGTCTCACACTGTATGCAGGGTACGGTGCAGTCCGTTTGTGGCAAGACTCTGGAAGTACAATGACACGGGCCAAACGATGTTGTTCTTCCTTCCTCTAAAACGGCAAGGAAACTTTAACCTAAGAAAACACAAGAATTAGCTGCGGAATCGCGCTGTTGAATGCAAATTTGAATTATGTTCTACAGTTGACATTTTAGGCAAAATGTACACTTCCCGATTTGCAAACAGACAAAAACACCACAGATATTGTGTGGTTAATACAATGACTGATACTATTCTAACCTTCCTTCTTTCAGGTTGATGGCAATTACAGTAGCCTACGCTAATCAGTTCAGCGCGAAAACGACCACATGTCAAACGTCTAAAATATCCTTGAACTGTACAAGAACGTATTTAGATAATGAAACAGGAGGTCAATATGACGATATACTCACTGTTGGGGCGTATTTTCATGTTGAACCAACAAAGATGCATCTGTTGTAGAACCACTAGCATGCTTGGAGTCCGACTTCCATTTCCGACAAAAATAAAACCATTTCAGCTACAATAAACTCAAACGGCTTTACCTCCAGCAACGAGTGCGTATGGGAATTCGTCTTGATCTCGCGCTCCTCAAAAACGTCTGAGAGAAAACCTTGGCGAACTGCATGTCTCCCTCAATGGGAGTATAGAATACTCTCATACCCTCTCGCTCCCTCTGTCTCCGTCTCCGGTTTTCTTGAATCTCTATAACACTTCATCGCGGTTCAGACACTGCTCATATGAACCGCGCGCACTGCGCAATATAAGAGTAACAAATCCACAGCATTCCAGTCCGTCTTAAGGCATTAGACGAGATGTGATGCCCGGGTAGATTATAATATAAAGCTGGGAAAAATTGCCGCGAACATCACGAAACAGATTCACATATAGCCTACCAGTCTGCTAATGGGTGACACGCTGATCTCCAGAGGATTGCTTTGTTCTCTTTGAAGGCAGGCGCATGTTTTCTTCAAAAAGTGTTCGCAATCAGCGCTGATATTTCTCAAAGGTTAATTAGACTAGAAAAGTGGTAGTAGAATACAACTTTGCATGACTGAATTCTTATATCTTGCCCTGACTTTGCTGATTTCTTCTGTGATTTGCTGATTAACTTCTAAATGTATTGGCGCGTTTCGTCTCCAGTCTCTCTTTTTGTTTGGATCTATAGCCTGTAAGGACTGTTTTGTGGCAATAGTGCTTAGGCTTATGAAATGAGTACAAAATCTCAGCACGGCCATTGCCGTTTGTAGGGTTACTTATGAACTTTATGAACAAGGCCTATTAAGTCAACTGTGTGTAATTTAGTGGGCGTTTGGGCCAAATAGGCTACACCATGTATTTTAGTAAAGGTTATGTATGAAATGCAACCAATTTATTATATTTTCCGCGTTACCAATAGAGGGTGCTCCATTAACAGACCGCAGTATTTGCTGCTATTGTAATAAAAATGAATAAACAGGAAAGTAAATCAAAACAACCCCTCAACTTCAGCTCATTCTTCTTACCACTGGCACTCCGTGAAAAGTAGGCTATAGCCATTAAACTCAGCACAAATCTTACATACTTTTCAGACACGATACAACCCAATTCAACGAAACGACAAGAACTTTGAGTTTAAACCATTAAATATTATCGAGTATGGTTATATGTATATATTTTTACAGCGTCTTTATATATATATACGTAAAACCCTTGACTAAACTGGGCACCAGTAGCTGTCGGAACTTTCCAAATGATAGGCCTACAGAATAGATTATTAAAATGGCGTTATCACAAATTAGAAACAATTGGTTTCAGTAGTGTTCAGATTTGACTGCAATACAGTTGGATGCAGAGTGTTTTTAAAACAGCTCTATAGATTCACCATTGTTTTATGATGCTTTATGTAAAAAGTGGCTCCAGTTTCCCATGAATATTATCAAAATCAGAACCATGGACAGCAGCATGTTGTTACAAAGCCCTTGCGTCAGTTCAGAAGCAAAGACAGCAACATTACATGAATCTACTGTATGTTATCCACAGGTTACATGATACCATTCGGTTTGTGGCAGTTAATGTATACCATATGCAAATATGAATAAAGTGTGATTTAATAACTTACATGTACATTTCCATGTACCCAGTGACTGCAATTAATAGAAAACAAAACCTAGTCTATATCAATCTCTTTAAGTTCTAAGAAAAGGTCAAAGGTCTAGGAAAAACATTAATACATGTAATGAAGATGTATGTATTAAGGAATCACATCACATTTTGAAAAGTAAAAATATAAAAAGAAATGATAAGGCATATGTTTACACTGTACACCCAATATATTCATTACATACAGATTAGTTCAACAAAGGTTTTTTTGTTTGTTTGTTTGTTTTCTTACACAGATTACAGAGAGAAAAAGGAAACTGACAGGGAGAGTGTGTATTTTCTAATTCTTCAAGCAGTTCATCACTACAGGTTAACCACAGGAAGATGAAGTATGTGTGTATGTGTGGGAAGTGTGCGTCTGTGTGTGTGTGTGGGGAGGGGGGTGTGGGGGGTAAAATATTACCTTATCAAGGTGGGAACATGCAATAAACTCTTGATTACTCAAGGGTGTCCTACCAATTGAAAAAAAACAGAGAAGCAATTAACAGGCTTTTGATCCTGGTGATACCATAATCAGTTACAGAACCTTTTGTAATTTTTTTTCTGTCTACAAGGGTTATTTTTATTTCTTGTGCTTAAGATGAAACTTACATTGTAGCCAGGTTATCAGTGTAACTAAGGCCTCACCTCAGCATGTCTAGACACTTAAAGTGCGTGTTTGAGCATGATCAAATCTCCTCACTCTGAAATCTCCTGATTATGGGCTTTGTCTTCTGCTTACTTCTCTCAGAAGATTGAAGAGTTAGCAATGTTAGTATGACTTTTCAGTCTGCAATCAAGACATCACTCATTTTGTCTGCATACAACTGACGCAGAGGCTAAAAAAAAGGAAAGACAAGTTTTTAGTTGGCCTTTAATTTCCTGTGCAACCTAAATGTGCTTAAATTGTGCCAAAATCAACTCATCATCTGGATTTGTTGGATATATTGTATGTTTCAGTATAAAGTATCTCTTCTAAAAAACAACAAAGCAGACCTAACAGAGACTTTGAATAGTCTTATTTGTCTTAATAGTTGGGAATGGTCGGGGCAAGAGTCTCAAGACCAGGGAATAAAAAGGATCAACTGCTGGTGTGGTGATTTCTAAAGAGACACAGAGAAATGTCCTAAGGGCTTATGAGACAACATTCAGCCAGTGTTTACAGGGTCACACCAGTCAGCTGTCAACCTCAGTTCCTCACATTTCACAGCAATCGAGAACTTGCACTGATAACAAAACCAATGCTGTCAGTTACATTCAGATGCCTGCCGCTGACGGACTGTCACACTGAAACAAAGCTAATGTTCTTCAACCATGTTTACCAGGGACGAGGGAGACAGGCACAATGAGGAGTTTTAATTAGTGTGCCACGAAGCTAAATGCCATGCCTTGGGCTAATTGTGAGATTTGACAAGTGGGCATTCATCTGTAAAGAAACCACATAAATTGTTTGCCCGTAGGAGCACATATATTTGATGTGTTTACAGAAATGCACACCCTCAGATGAATTTCAGACATTTTTGTGTGTAGCCACAGATTGAGCGCACAAGTTCTAAGTATAGGTGAAAGTATATATGCCCCCAACACACACACACACACATAAACATAACACATACTGCACACAGTGAGATAAAGCACACACTAACCTGACATAGTGGGCTGTTGGCTATAGTGTTGCCCAGGGAGCAGTGAGGGGTTAGGTATCTTGCTCAAGGGCAGAGCAGTGCTCAACGACCTCCCACCCACTGTTTTTTTTTTCATGATTGAGGCAGCAGCCCTTAAGTTTTAAGGCTTAACCAGAGGCCAGGAATTCTCCAAAAAGGAAAAGGACTCATGTGACCTTTCAAATTAGATAGCATAATCTGCCCTGTTATGATGTGCTGTATTGTTGTAAATGTATATAAATCGATGTATTACTCAGCAAGTAATTAGTTCACTTTGTCTTGATTGCAATTAATTATGATGGGGAATCAATCAATGCAGTAAGGCATTCAATAACAAACTTACATTAAATGCTTATTTATTGTTAGGAAAATCACTGTCAATCGAGTTATTGAGGAGGTGAAATGGGATACACTTTAACCCATAAGATTTTCTTTATACACAAAACAGAAAAATATGTCCACAATGCATTAAAACATTTAAAGGCATTAATGACTTTCCAATACAGCAGTTTAAGAGAACCACATATAAAACTATACCCTTTTTATTGCCAGTCACACACACATACACACACACACACACATACACACACACACACATACACACACACACACACACACACACACACACTTTAATAAAGGGTATATCAAGGGTAATTAAAAAAAAATCATTTTTTGTGGTCAGAAAATGTAATACAATAAAAGATTTTCCCAGGTTCACCATTAGCCTGATTTTAAGGTCGCACATGCAGAGAGCGCTTACAGCAGAGGTAGGTTTAGATTCAGTACATTCTCCACAGTGTCATGGTGAGCCTGGGAGAATAGCACTCTTCCACTTAATCCCTCTTGACTGGAAACATGGATTTGCTCTTATGCTTGTTAGCTGGACACAGGTCCTCCACACACTGGCGTTACATGGTTCACACCACACTGAGAAATTTTACCTTGTCAATTTACCACCTGCATTCCATATTCCAAACCTACTTGAAATGCCTTCAAGTAGGTTTGGTAGAGAGACTCTCTTACATTTTTCTTATTTTCAAATGCACATGGCGTGAGTCTCTCTATTATGTAAATGCTGTGAATATGAAAGGTTGGAATCAAACAAAAATTAAAATGAAATTTCGAACAATTCCCACAGTGGAATGCTAATATCCACAATGAAATGTTCCCTTTTAATGCTTGTGCGTCTAAACGCTTCAACGTTGAGGTGAAGCCAGCAGACGTTGTTCTGCATAAATCATAATTACGCAAATCCCTAGAGAGTACAGGTTGTCCAGGGAGAGATGAAAGCCACGGATAAACCCCAACAGTTGCCATTCAAATCAATGCTGTAGCAGCCTGCATCCACTGCGATAAGGGAGAGAGAGGACACTGTACAGCCCTCCAGAGCACTGAGAAAATAACTTACAGCTTTGGGCCACAATCAAAGTCTCTTCCCATACTGGTAATTTGAGCCCTCCCCACCCCCACCTCCTCTTCCCACTGGCCCAGTGATCTTAAACTTCCAATCGCCGGCCAAGAAGAGGTTTTAAGTGTCGAGGTCATCTGTTGACAGTGGCAGCATGCTTTCAAAATAAGCAGTAGACAGGGATTCGAGGGCGAGTGCTACGACAAAGACCAATCACCATCTCTGATATGAGTTACTGCTTCCTTATTGCAGTAGGCAGAAAAGCCACCCATTACCTTGAGATCCACGAAATAATTTTTTTGAATATTTTCGCTACCTTTTTTCACAACAGAGCTGAAGTACACCAAACAAAGAGCTGTGGAGAGGAGGGGGAGAGAGAGAGAGAGAGAGAGAGAGAGAGAGAGAGAGAGAGAGAGGGAAGCTGCTGTAGAATCAAGGTCAAATAACCTGCTGCTAATTTAGCCTGCTCATGTGCTACTGCTGACACAGCGAGATTATCCTAATGCTTTAAGGTCTCAGGATATGGTGAAATGAACCTACAGCAAATTTACCATCTGCTGAGAGGCATTCTCAAATTGCAGAATCCCAGAAGAGAAGCAGTAGTCTCACAGTGCACTCCTGAGAACCTGGTCAATTATAACCTGTGCATGCTAAATGCTGTCTTGATGCACATCCATACAAGAATTATGTTTACTGTAAAATAATGTAACACACGAAAAAAGCATATAGACTAAACCATGTGTCTGAAATGTTGTGGTGATATCTTTCTGGCTCTTGATTAAAATATGATTAAAAAGAAGGGGTTTGCATCATTTAAACGGAAGGGAAGAATGCCTTCACAACCACCCTAATGTGTGTGTGTGTATGTGTGTGTGTGTGTTTCTGTAGAGGCAGATCATTGCCTGTAGTTATGCCTAGAGTGAAGCCCGAATTTTCTAGCCCCCCCCCAAATAAGCAAAGCCACAACTAGTTGAAATGAAAGGATATTCCCTGCAGTAGGGAAGTTGTTGTGCAAGTCACTGATTAAGAACATACTACATGAGGCTTCCTGTATGGTGCCTTGCAGTCGCTCTAGGGATTATGTTGCCAGAGCACAGAGGGTCTGGTTAGGTGTATTAGATCAGAGTTTTATGAAGAATCCATTCAAAAAGAACGCTTGAGAGGATTACCTTGGGCTTGTGAAGTCATGATAAATGGACAGAATCTTTTCTTTTCTACGCCCCCTTTCACTTTCCCTTATTAGAGAGGATTTCTTCATCGCATCTAATATTGTGTGCCCAGGACTGTCAGAAACAGGGAGTGAAACAGAGATGGGTTTAATTGTCATGCCAAGGGTCATGTGAAATGCTTTGAGGGAGCAAGGCAATTTCACTTTAACACACCCATAAAGAAGAGCAGAGCTAGCAGCAATAAAGTGGAAAATCCACAACTCTTAAATCACAGTGGTCCCCTCCAACATTTTGGCGAATAATCTAAATATACTCCATGCCAGTAAAGTTGATATATGATTATCTTTATCGTAAGTAGATTTCAGCGTTTTGTGTGATTTGTGCTTTCTGAAGGAATGGCAAAAAGAAGACAATGATGAAGAAGTTATTTAAGCGAGGGGTGAGTTGGTGTTGGTGGCGGAGAGGCTATGAGAAGACTATAATCACTTCCCCTTTCTTTTAAAGTGATAAACTACTCCGCCAAAGGGATGGCTTTAGAGCACACTAAAGAAAATGAGATGTTGTCTTGTTGAACACTCTAAAGCATCTTTATGCCGTGTGAGAAATTCCTCTCGTAAAACAGCCCGTGTCCTCCATGGAAGTATACGCACTGAGGATGCAGAGTGCTTCTCCTTCACTGCTGCTCTGTCAAGGGGACCCTCATGTGTTTACATGTCGCTTCGTACTAGACAAAAACCTAAAACCTATATTTGAACAGCGTTATGTTCAATGCATATAATAAGCTTAAAAAGCTACAAACAAAAATTCAATGAATGGCCTGCATACACTCTGCTGAGTGTGACATAACAGGCAGCACTGGGAGAGTATTTTCAGATCACCATTATTCAGATGAAAGGTAAATATGGCCTGTGTAGGACAGCCAGCCAGACAGGGAAGAAGCAGTTCTGATCAGTGTTTGGTATGCGAACCATCTGGTCATGACCCTTAATTTGGCGACTGAAAGAGGAATTTCAATAAGTAGGAATCAGGTGTCACATCTCTCCTGGAGAGGGACAGTCCTCTGGGCATTTTTGTCTCTGCTGGCTGAGTTCAACCTTTTTTTTCCGGAAAAGGCAAATCTATTGAATTTCAATTTTTCCTTCTTTAGGAAAAAAGCCCCAAAGGTAGAATATATTTGACATGACCACATCTGTGAAATAAAATTATATCTATAATAAAGCTTGGGTCTCCTGAAAAGGGCAAAGATAACACTTTGCTTCTGAATGTTCCTGACAGAAATGAAGGACACTACAATGAGAAAGATTTAGGTGTGGATTTCAGTAGACTATGTGCAGAATAACCTTTGATCAAAAATATTGGGCAGTGAACTACAAGGTGTGAGGTCATGTGTGCATGTTTTTGTGTGCATGCTTGTCTAGTGTGTGTGTGTGTGTATTTGTGGAGGTGTTCGTGTGTACCTGCGCATGAAACTACATGTGAAACTAAAAGAGCAAAAGAGGTGGCTGTGGCCAAAATGATTCCACTGAGTGCGGTCATGATGGAAATGTGAACTGACTGCCTGACCTTTTGGTCACTGTAAACAGGTGCCGTGTCACTCTCATTTGCCCTATCTGACTCAAGGCTCAACATATAGACGTGATGGGGTTTTCTCTTATTCTCTCTCCTCCTCTTCTCTTAGTGAGGTGATAGCCAGGTGAGGGTAAGTGTTGTTCTCATTACTCTCCAATGGAAATGGCTGCAGTCCTCCATGGAGCTCGGCTATGTGTGTGTGTGTGTGTGTGTGTGTGTGTGTGTGCATACAAGTAAGGCAAGAGCAATCAGGCAGAGCCACATCCAGTCAGATTACGAGCCCAGCACTGTGAGACTGAGGGGTGAACATGGGTCACAGCAGCAACAGCATCCCACAAACGTTTTTTTTTCTTCTCAGTTACAGTAACAGTTACAGTATGATATGAATTAGGGATGTACCAAATTCAGAAATTGGGGGGTTGATTTCTTTTGAATTTACTACTTTTATACTACCTTAGACATCAAACATGAGAGAGAGGGGGTACTTCATGCTATTGTCTTCAGCCAAGGTGCATGGAGATGGTATCATTTGGCCTCTTGGCCCACCCATGATTAGGTTATAACATCAGAGATCACCGCACAACCAACACAAGCAGTAGGTACTGTGGGGCTGCCTTTCTTTGAACCAGGACATTGGAATGTAGTCTTCTGCTAGCTCCCACCTTCAGTTTCTGCTTTGTCTCTGCCAAAGTAAGCAAAAGGAGTCTCTGGATTATTTCATTTATCGGAATATAAACTGTTTATTAATGTCAAATTCATGTGTACTGTATCTACTGGTAGGTTCAAGAAAAAAACACTTTTTACATCATCATTAACATTAAAGTGTCCAGTATTTTTTTTTAGGAAAATAGAATCAAGACTATGTCAGGGTAAACAAAACAGTCAGTAGAGGTGTTTTAAAGATTAGCCATAAATACATCAAAATATGAGTGTGGCCTAACTTCAGGGTACAGAAAAAACTACATACTGATGTTTAGGATGTGTATATCATGTCACCCAAACATTAAATTATTTTATTGGATCTCAACAAAGGGTTAAGTTTTACAGATCCTAACATTGGTTAGAAGTATGTCATAGAATTAGATAGATGTGATCAGACATAGAGCATCATGTGCAATTCATCAATTACAGCTTATGAATATGGCACCTTCGTCTCCAGATGGACAAACTACCTATAATAGCAGAGATGGAACAATACTTTGCAAGTTTTTTGCGTTTGGCTCACTTAGACCACACAATTGCAGCCACGCACACAGAGACACACACACACACACACATACACACACACACACACACACACACACATAAACTAAACTGCACTGCATTGCACTTTAACATCGAAAGGGACAACCCTAGCACCTGATGAGGTTTGTTCAGGTGTATTCACATGAAGGCACTGTGACATAATCTTTTCTTGAAATCTCTACTAAATAGCAAATTGAATTTTATTTTCAAGTAAAAACAAATCCAAACAAAATTATCCAATTGGATTTGAATTATTAATTCAGTTTATGATAAATATGTTTTCTTTAAATACATATGGAATGGGTTTTGCATCCAAACTCTTCAAATACTCATATAGGAGCTATTTAGAACATAAAACAACATATAAAAACTGATGTGAGAACAAGAATAAACAATGTGTGGGTCCCTCTACCTAATTGTCCACAACTTTGCTGTTTATTGTGGCAACCTGATGACATTGATTTAACATGGAAATACATTGAAGTCATTTTTCAGAGATGTGGAGCATGCTTAAATAATTTTTCATAGCCATGGATTTCTTCATGTCTAAATTATTGATTGTTTGTCCATTACTTGGTTTACTTGGATGACTTTGAAACCTAACATTCTGCTCCCAGGTGACACTGGGGCATATTGCTCATGTGGTATCACAGTGATTGAATAAGAAAACACTACTAGATGCATTACATTCCATTACAAGTCTTAATGATTTTTTTACAACCTTAAAAGTTACATTTGGACATGTTTGTTGTTGATTTCATAAATGCCACCTTTTCGCACTGTAAACAGAGTCAGACTATTCTATTTGGGTTTTCAAAACATTTTCCGGACAGATAGAATAGATCATTTCCTGTGTTTCTCTTCCAATCGCCTACATCTTCTCAACCTCAGCCCATGTTCTGGACAGGGTAATGTTGCAGGTTACTGCCTTCATCCTGCAATGTTCATTTCACATTCCTGACTGCCAAAGTCTCGCCTCATTTCTGGTGGCTCATTGCTCTCAGGTCATTTGTCTCAGTCAGGCCACAGAGACCTAATCACTCACCTCCTGTACAGGAGTCCAGCACCTTTGCATTAAATCAGCCCCTGTAATGCCCTATTCCAAATGCAGACAACGCTTCACAGTTTGGCATTCAAGTCACAGCTAATACTCAAGTGCTCTGACACACTTTTGAAATATTCTGAGGGTGGGGTTGGGGGGGGGGGATGTGTCTCTGACAGCTTTAGTTCTGTGGCTTAGCAAACCTCACCGCAAGCTAGTGATTCACTCTAGACTTGTTCAGTTGCAAATATTTGATGTGCCATCTTTTCAACCCCAAGGAAGTACCTTAGAGCCACATGCTGCAATAATCTGTTGTCTTTTGTGCTTAGATGTATGGCCGCCCTGCCTCTCCTGTCTGCGTCTGAGATGAGCTCCTGTAAATCAGACAGACAGAGATCTAGAGCGGTCAAGTCTTGAGTAATTACAGCTAATTAAAATGTGCCATGAAGACAGAGCTTCAATTTACAACCTCTCATTAAAGATTAGGTGACCGTGTTAACTGGATATCAATCCAGTTGCTCTCCCCATCCTATGTTAATGAATAATGATCATGTGAGCTATCATTTATGTTTAAAAAGCAGTTTGTCATTTATATGGTTGTAGTATATGTCCTGCTGTAGATTGTTAGGTCCCACCTCTGTTCTGAACACATGTGAGATGTGAACAATAGCATGGCGGACAGGGTGGTGGCTTAGAAGAGTAATTAAGTTGCATTGCCAGAGTGAGAGATCTTCTACAAGCATTTCCTTTCTCCTCCCTCATGTCTCAAATCAGTCTTGACACATCTGCATGAAATTACGGGATATATTTTGTTCCCTGACAAAGTAAAGCCTTCTCATGATCAGCCATCTCTGACTGGGAGGGGAGAAAAAACATTCTGTGATGACAGCTCCTATAACCTCTCTCCATCTTGTTTTGCATTTCTACTCTGTGATAGTGCCTCAGTGTAAGTGGCACTGCAATGCAATCGTCTCTCTATCTGCTTTTGAATCTTGACAACCACAATTAAAGCTCCCTTTGCCTGTCATCTGTCCGCATGGAACACATTCACTTCCCATCAGTTGGTTTCCCAGATACCGTGTCTGCCAGCATGGCTTCCACCCTCTTTTTTTGTCCTCTCTTCTTCCCCCACTGTCAGACACACAGTACAGATACCATGCTGTCAAACATCCCTCAGACTCACAGTCCTTTTATGATGGGTTAGTGCCAGAGAGAGATGGCATCCTGTCACTCACTAGACCACAACATTTTTTAATGTCTCCTTTGCATTAATCTAGAGTTCCGGTCCCAGGCGCTTTCAAAAATGCATCAAAATGACCTCTAAAGTACTGTCAGAGAGTCTGTCTTTACCGCCTACCTATTGGTTGAAAGTGGAGTTCTTAAAGCTGGTGAAGTTCTTAAAGCTGGTTTGGAATTCCATTTGTCTAAATGGGTATCTTTTTTATTCTTTTTCATTTCAGCCTATACCTCATAATGATATTGCACCAACACCTCCACCCCAAGCATAATAACATCCTCCTGCTTTGATTGATGAAAAATTACTTTGCCCTAAATGCCATACAGTTCCCACTATTTAGCCTTATGAACAGGGAAGAGATTTTCTTTGCACAGTGACAGTCCCCCTCTCTCTCAAACAGGGACAAAGCTTTAAAAGTAGTTCAAAAAAATCATAGTCTTAGTTGCCTGCTTTTGGAGACAAGAATGTATCCACTTCAAGGAACTGCATATTGGTTCTGAGGAATTGATAGACTGTTTACAGGTTTAGAGTCTCTTTGTAGTGAGGACCCTCTGAAATGAAAATACAGTATATACTTTAATACAATAATAAACTCTGGACAAAGTGCAGTGGAATATTGCAACTATGAGTAACAGGATTCAATCATCTTAATGTTCTGTTACCTCCATGTGGCTCTTTGCTAAATTGCTTTATTGTATTTTATCTGGTCTATTTTAAAGTGATTAAGATATAGGTGTTTTATGCAACTGCAGAGAGCATAGATATAGTGTGGCTATATGATGTGTTCAGAGGGGCCCCATTTAAAAACCGCCGATGATTTGTTGGAATGTGAATATTTAAGAATAAAGTAAAAGAATTATTGAATACTGATGATATGGTAATGCCATTATGTATATGACATTTATTAGAAAATCGTTTTCAAAATTCAAACCTGTATGGATGTTTCTTCTAGTGGTCCTTTATCAAGGTAATTATTTATGCCTGATAATTTTACAGGCAAAGGAATTCAAAGTGCTACAAGCATATAAAGAGAGAGAGAGAGAGAGAGAGAGAGAGAGAGAGAGAGAGAGAGAGA
>JAGFZM010000061.1:1228704-1265214 GCA_017657215.1 Limnothrissa miodon
GAGAGAGAGAGAGAGAGAGAGAGAGAGAGAGAGAGAGAGAGAGAGAGCTTTGTGCCTGTAGCTGGACCACACTCGTGAGGATATCCACAATCAGCCTCATTCCCACTCATTTTATATAGCTTAGATATACACATGTAGGAAGAATATTATCTAACATTTGCCAAGCAGACACTCTCAAAACTTTTCTATTTACTGACCCCTTTAGTTAGGGATGGTGTATGGTAAGCCACACCTCCTCAAGGTATTACTGGAAAGGACTGCTTCTGCTGTAAGCTCCCGTCCAGGGCTTGGTGGCCACTGACCATTCCTTTGGTGGTGTAGGCTTGTTATACATTATACCTTAGTTATGCTGCTATAGATTAATGCCGCCACAAACCACCCATCTGTTAAGCCATACCATTTTCACTCTGTCTTTCTCCTCCTCTCTCTTTCCTCTCCACTTCTTTCTCTCTCATCACATAGCCAACATCTATACATGGTTGCAATATAACTCACATTCTCTGATATCTGATGGAGACTGTTCTAACTCATCTCCTCTCTGACTTTCCATGCCATTACCACCCTGCCGTGAGTCATCACTGCCTTCTACTGCCTGACCCTGCACCTCTTGCCTCCTGGGTACCCAACCAACCCCCCCCCCGAACATGCCATCCTGCTGAGGACCTTCTTCCAACGTTTGATCCGGCGGCACTCCTGAATGGTCCTCAACCCACTCCACGGTCCATGCCACTACCTCCCTGCTGAGGGTCACCCCTGCCTTCCACTGCCTGATCCTGCATCTCTGGCTTCCTGGGCGGGCCGCCTTCAGCTCCACAGACGACCCTGACATGATTGATACAGCCTCCAGCCGGCCCCTGGCTTAACTGCACCTAATGACATGGGACTATATCCTGGGATTATAATGGGACTCCTATATTAATTTATTTATACCACAATATTCTTATAATGTGTACCTAATGGAATAATAGTGGACTAATCACCATCTGAGAGACTGAAAACCTGCCCTAGGCAGTTGGGGTAGCTCCTTGAGCCGTTGGAACTGCCCAAGGTTTCTTCCTTTACCATAACAAGAAAAAACAAAAAGGGAGTTTTTCCTTGTCCCTGTTGCTCATTGGGCCTCTTTGTGTTAAGCGCTTTGAGACATGCCTTTTGTAAAAATGCGCTACATAAATGAAATTGAATTGAAAAAAAAAAGGAATATCCAGTCCATACTTACCTCAGAAAAATAGACACATAACTTAAAAATAATGTAGTTTTATTTAGTTAACGTCACAAGTTTAAGGTCATGAGTTTATTTATTTTTTCTTTTGGTTGTTTGTGTGTTTGGAATATTCTTTGGCAACAATATATCCCATGGCCATCCCTATAAAGCTTCTTTGAATTTGAATTTGAATTGAGAGCTCCCCATTGGTAAAGTGCCGCCTGTGGGACTGTGTAAGAATTGTCTACTGTAGCCCTGGCCCTGGCAGCACACTTGTTATTGGCTACAGAGCACGACTCCTCGCACACTCAGACTACATTTATCAGAGATCACACTGACATACACACGCAGAGAGAGAGAGAGGGAGAGAGAGAGAGAGAGAGGGAGAGAGAGAGAGAGAGAGAGAGAGAAGGTAGAGAGAGAGAGAGAGAGAGAGAGAGAGAGAGAGAGAGAGAAGGGAGCTGAACTCATCTCACCTCCAGGACTTTTGACTCCCTACCCATCTGGCCTCTTGCTTCTTCTGTCTTCTATTAGTCTGGCTTCTTCAGCTCCCTTGTCCTCTCCAATTGCTTTCACCCGTTTTCTTATAAGCTTTCACTCCTCTCCCCTGCCCTCATACTTCCTATACCATCTTCTTTCTTCTCTGCTTTCCCTCTCCTCCTTTCCTTGCGTGATGCCTTGGCAGATGCTGGGGAGGATCTGGGTTACATTGCTCTCGGCAGCACTCCTCTGTCTCTCCTCTGAGGCTCTCTACAGCCGGAGGTGCACGAGCTCTGAGAGGGAAAAAATGTCCTGCCTGACACCTCACATGTGTCTCTCTGAGAGCTTAACCATACAAACGAGCAATAGGGCATCCACTGAGCAAGACTGTGGAAGGGGACAGAGAAAGAGAGACAGACAGGGAGAGAGAAAGAAGGAGAGAGAGAGGGAGAGTGGAAAAGTACAACCAGGATGAGAAAAAAAGTACATAAAGAGATAAAGTGGGAACTGGCGAGATATGATGCCATCTGGAACTTTCTTTTTTTCCTGTGGCCTCTCTTTGTGAGTGTTTGCTACTCCAAAGATGCATTGATGACACAGTCGCACAGCTGAGCTACACACCAGCCTGGCAGCACAATGCCTTATTCAATTACCTGTTCATTCTCAGGGTCACACACACAAAAGCATGCATAAACACACTTGGCATGGAAATGACAGAGAACACAATGAGACATCACCAGCAAATAACAAAACAAGCTAGAGTTTCCTTCCTCTTTCTCTTAGTGTGTTGCTATATGTGTGCGCACAGGTTTGTGTGAATGAATATATGTGACTGTGTGTGTGTGTCCACATATCATCAATTATAGGCAGCATGTTTATCTGGAAGAGACGATGCTTCCTGTATCTCTGATGACGTTTAAAGCTATGTGATTTTTGGTCAGAATATCATTAGTTGGACTATTCAGTAGATTTGGTTCCTAATAAATAATTTACTTGTAATGTGGAATCAAATAAAGTACATAAAATATGTGGAGTTCTATCTGCTCATTCGCAATAGCATGTGATGGTAGACCATAGGGCTGGCTAGGTTTGGATGCCATGTGTTCTCAGGGCCAGCTGACAGTGGGATTCATTTCTCCACTGCAGTCAAACAGATAGACAGTGTGGTAAGAGTGGGGAGTGGAGCCTAGGGATGTGGACTCTCTCCTCCTCCACACACGTCAACTCACAAGACCAGGGAGAGAGAGAAAGCATGTGTGTGTGTGTGTGGGGTGGGGGGAGTAGGGGGGTTGAGAGTGAGAGCAGCCTCCAGCAAGGTGAGACAGTGGTGCCATTCGTACTTGCAGGCAGTGATTGTGATTCAGTGACAGTTTGAAGGGAAGACAGGAAGAACGGGAGAGAGAAGGAGGGAGGGAGAGTAAGAAAGAGATAGACAGACAAAAAGAGAGAGGGAGAGAGAGAGAGAGAAAGAAAGAAGGAGAGAGAGAGAATGCTCACAAGCCTGCCTAATATTTAAACAGAAAACTTTTGCATTATCTTTACATGACAAAACCCACCACTGCTCCTTCACATGACAAAACCCATCATGATGTCAAAAAAATCCTCTGAATTAAGAAGAGAGAATGTAACACACACACACACACACACACAATCACGCATGGGTGCATTAGTCTTCTGATCTTGAATCTTGTGTGTTGTTATTTTGTATATTTGCAAAGTAGTGTACTTAGGTACATTTTCATACTTCACTGCTGTATTCATTTTTCATCTTTAAAAAAAACAAACAAAAAACACTCTGTTCTTTTTACTCCTTACATTTTCAAAACAAGCAAAGTAGAAATAAAATTCACAAATGCCCATTTTCCTATTAAATGCTCCTGTTGTCATTCACATTACAGGTATGCAGTTAACAATAAACAACTTGCTCATCTATCACCCAGTGAGATCAGGCAGAAAGTACCAAATGTGGTTGTGGTCATTTGTTTTTGACCACAAAATCATTTGTCAGCAACAAAAGACAATTTTGTACGGATACAGTGTTTTGTGTTTCTGCCTGAAGAGCAGAACATTGTAATCACTGCAATTGACAGAGGTGTTGCCGCAATGCCATTACTTTGATAGCCTCCGGCACCATTCACTGAGCATCAGTCGTGGCCTTAGATTTGCTAATTCATTTTCAAAGTGCCAATGCCCCATTACTGTACTTCCGTCCTGTCTGAAAGGGGATAAAGCACTCAAGCCTCCCACATCCTATTATACAGATGACTAAGCATTGTCCATTTATCTTAATTATGGGGCCTCGCAATCAGGACTGAGAGACTCCCCGTGATCACACAACGGTTTCCATGCCACTGCTCTCCCCCTCTCGCTCACCTATCGAGGGACTTTTCTGTTGTGATGCGTCTTCAAAGTCAGCGCAAAGCATCAGAGGTAATCTGCAGCCTCAGAGCCTCCCTGTGAATGGAGATCATTCAGGAAGCCAGTGAAACAATGTATTGAGAATCACTATCAGCAAAAATGGAGAAGAAACTGATAAGTTGTGAGAGAAATGTGATAGAATTGATGTCAGAGAAATCACAATTGTTACTGATAAAATGGAATGACCGAACCATGGACATTTTTTACCTCCCTAGTGACAAAATTGCTTTAAAGCTTGTTATACTTTAAAGCTGCAGTTTTCTCCCTACATTGTGTCAACAGACTTTGGGTTTATCTGTGTGTCTTTTGAGAGGCTGCCCAAGCCTCTCAGCCTCAGGCTCTTTTAGTTCCCTGGCTGGACTTATTTTGGAATCATGCAATAATGTAAGACAATCCCTGAGAGGTACTGACTTATTATTCAGCACCCTGATAACTTTCTGTGTGTGGGGGGGGTTTAGTTCCAGATCTGCCTTAGGACCAACAAATTGGTCTTAAACAGGGCATTCTAAGATTTTGGCCTTAACTAAGGGTTCTAATTTAATTTTATTTGCATGCTTTAATTGCATGTGTTGGTATTGAGGGAAACTGTGCTGTATTCTCCAGACCTTGCGATAAATCCCCCTTTTGAAGCCCTGCTACCACATAAGCAAAGCCAGAATGAAGGTGAAGGATAAATCTATTAGCTTGTGCTTGAGAGCAAGAATCTCATTTACACTAAGCCTATCAAGCAGAGGATCCACAGTCTCCTTCTCTAATCAATTACAGTGAGCATACATCTATGTTTACATGCCTTACTAAACTACACGGCTTGTGCAGTGCTAATCAGTAAATAGATGCTTTTACAGCAAAATGTAAAACAAAAATTCTTTAAATTACTGGTAAGTACATTTTCATTAGAATATCTGGTATAAAATACATAGATTATTTAAAAAAATCATTGGCATAAAATATATACATGGATATCTATTTGCATGCTATGCTTATGCACGAAATGTATTTTGCAGAATATTCATTTTTCTAGTGGTGTGTTTTTCACAGTGAGAGCGCATATGTCTTGCAGACTTTGATGTGGGCATGCAGCTTCACACACCACGGCCAGGCCATGAGGTCATGGGTCCCATCTGTCTCCAATAAGGGAGCACCTTCCTGAGGGCTAAAGCACACTGGCTACAGTTCTGTTCTGAGCCAAGTCACCATAGAGAGGTCAGATAGCGCCACAGACCCTCAATAAGATTCACCTGTCAATTCCCTTGATTTCAGTCCATTTAAGATGATAGTTGAGCATACTGTGGAAAATTATTTAAGGTTGCAGCATGAAGAGATATTATGTAAAAAATTTGACACACTATTTAAAGGGCACAAACATAAATGGATCTGGACCCTTTGCTGATTCTTTTGACCTTCAAATTCGAATCATAACCCACTGACCAATAATAAGCATGCCTGATTTCAGCATGGTTTTGGCCAGAAGCTTGATGTGTTGGATCAGCGTCAAAATTGGCATCTTGTACTGTGAAGACCTATGGTTCTGTGGAAGTTTTTTTTTCTCTCCTAACCTAATCAAATGTGCCTGGCACGGCTAACCAGATGCTCACGGAATCCATAATTACTCACATGTGGTGTGTGGCCATACTGTTGAGGAAGTTCGAAAATACACTGTCAGCCTGTAGGATCTGCCTTTCTCTGGTTCTCTTTTCCTTTCAGCCCTAGAGCTGCTTCCAACCTGTTCAAATAAGATGGAAAAATAAAAATTACCTTTGTCAACATTTTCCACTCAGTATTGTCAGTCAGTAATATCAAATGCATGTCAGGCTTCCGTGATGCCATTGTGTGGAGCTCTGTTACGTCATAGGAGCGTCCTTCACAACACCCTCTGATGAAAAGGAATTAATGAGGCCAAGCGATACCTTATTTTGGATTCTTCAAAGTAAGATGGATTGGACTTCTGCATGTCTTTGCCATTGCCAGTGTGTCAGACTTAATGGCCTTGAATTAAAAATGACTCATCAAGGACATTTCTATTCAAATGCCACCCAGACACACTGACACTAACCCGTTTCCCCAATAACAAGTCCATCAACAAAGGCCACGATGAGATTGTACTCATTACATTAGCCACAACTGTTGATGAAAGGAAGACAGAAACATGTGCCCTCAGTGTTATCGTATGAACGAAATAGCGGAATCAAGCAGTGGCCAATTTGTTTAACCTCTTGAACCTTGTTAAATGGGTTTTCATCGCATAATGGCGACTTGATGTGTAGAATCTGAGATGTGGAAAATGAAACATGTTGTGACAGCTGTAGAATCATCAGTGTGTCACTGTGCCTCTTTGCTCAGGCAAGCAGCCACTTTTTTAATGAAGATGATTGCAATAATTACAGCCTGACATATTTCTGCAATTAAATACCACTGGAGTGCGACAGACTACTAATGAGAATGCATAGCTTGAAGAGCTGTTCGCTGCTGACGGAGCGGTGTCTTGATTTTATCTTTTGGCAAGAGTCCCTGACTTTTCCCGACATTTGTTCTTGATGCAATATGGAAAAACATACATCCATCCATCCAAGTGACATTCAACGCCACTCTGACATTTATGATACATGTGTCAAAGACGGATGCTACATTGAAGTAGATATCTAGAGAATGGTGTGACTGGCAGTTTCTGGACGCCATTAATATGTTACTTTCTTTGAAACTGTGAAACAACTCTGAAACCAACACTTTGCATAAAGACAAATTTAGATATAAAAAACATTTCCTTTTCTTCTTTCTAGCAAAAATCAGACTGAAATCTCTTGAAGGTCATGCCTTTATCATGTACTTAAAATATAACGCACCTTTTCACGATCCATGGAGAAGTACTAGAGGGAATTTCTTTCTCTTTGATAATGCAAAACATCTTTTTTGCTCATATCCACATCAAAGGTGTGCTCGCATTTGCAAGGAATTGGCGACTGTAAGTTAGAACCTATTTTTTTATTCATGCCATTCAGCTATCATGACAGTATCTTCCTTTGTTCTCATATATGAATGGCTATATAGTTAAATGTGTTTTTTTTGTATAACAAAGACATGACTACAAACAGCTGTAATTCTTTTTGCTAAATTCACTTCCTTTAATAATTCCAGTCTGACAGAAGAAATTGAGATATGGCCCTAAAATGGACCATGCTGAAATGGAGATGCAAATGCATAGGGCAGAGACAGTAATAGCACCATATTATATTGCTGATGTGAAACACCCAAAAGGGGCAGCATCATGGTAGATTAACACTGACCACATGCACAAATAGGCAGCTGTGATATTCTCTGTCCTCTTCCATGCTGTGCTTATGATGAGTGGTGCATTGTTATACAGCTCCTAACAAGCATGAAACTCATTTATATAGAACTTGTCCAATTTTTGCTAAAATGGGAATAATCAAGAAAGCTGCTCATGGCATTGTGCAGGATAAGGCTTTTGAGCTATTGGAACTTGATAGCATTGTTTGTTTTCCCATAATTCGTCCATGCAAAAATGGATTTGTGTAGTCTGAAAACCCTGTGTGAATTGTGAGAATTATTTCATACCATTTTCTAGTTGTGCTGTAGAGAGCAGTCAAGCTAAGCAACAGTAAATGTGAAAGGGGGAAACATTACTTAGATAAGATCATGCTTTCTTGATGAACAGTTCTTGATGAACAATTGATGAACAGTTCTCCTAATGGGAGAACATGACCAAAGAAGACAGAGACCAAGTTGAAGAATATTCCATCCCTGCTTCTTGCCTCTTTCTATTTCATTTCCCTGATAAATTCTAATGGGCCCATTTCACCAAAGCTGTAAAAAGAAGTGATCAATACATTTAGAATAATGTTGTGTGTGCTAGTCAGTATCATAAAATCCAGAGTCCAGGGGAGGACAAGGAGGACATGACGCAAAAAGGCTTCTGTCAACCCTGAGCGGACTTTTTGGAATATTGATTGGAGGACAACTATCCCACTTATGATAAGGTGTTTGGAAACAGTTCATTATCTTGCCCAAAAATATGGTTATGGGTTATGGTTATGTGTTCATTGTGTTTATGTGTTGGTGATACAAATTTATGTTGTCTTCAAGTTTATTTTAGTGCGTAAGGGGCCTTGCCTCAATTCATCCTTATTGCTAGTCTAGATTTGATCCCATTGAGCCTGGGGTCTCCAGTGACATTTTTACCATCCAGGCAGCAAACTGTAGGAGGTGTTGTGAAAGCAGAGCCAAAACACTATCAGTCAAGGGCTGATCTTTTTAAACGTAAACACCTCCAACAAGCAATCGTTTCTTACCATACCGGATGGCCATACCCTCTGCACAACCAAGTGTAGAACTAGGGGCACATTTTATTGCCAGGCTAGGTTAATTTACCAGCTCCATAGTCACTTTGATGATTAAGGGCTCATTAAGAGGGGAATGGACTAAGGCTCTCTCGAGCACCTCTAGTTATTGCCTATAGTGCAGTTTGAGACACATGCAGCTTCTTATCTGAAATGAAATAATCAGAATGAACTTGAAAATGTGTTTACCTTACCTTTCTTGAATTTCCCCTTGGGGATCTATCTATCTATCTATCTATCTATCTTGTCAGTTAACATCATAATATTGCTGGTACTGTAAAAAAAAATGTCTGTAAGGGGGTGCAGTATAAAATTGCAGGTTTTCCTAGTGTGCCTTTAAGTTTTCTAAAGCTCAGTAGCCTTTTCAGATTTCACTTTCAACAACACATGTTATTGACATCATGGAATTTTCCACAATGGTCCAATGTAGCAAACATCAGAGGTATTGGGAAGTCCCGTTCAAAGTCAGTAGAAGTTTATCTAGAAAAAATAGCCAAAAAAATAAATAAACAAGAGTTTTCAGAAAACAACAGTTCAAGTGTACCATCATTCAGCTACAAGCACTCAGCTGTGTTCACAATCTCCTTCTAATAACACTCAGCACCCAAGGTAATGGATTCTGCACCTGCCCACAGGCATAAAGGGGCTTTGGACAACTTGTCAAGGAGATAGAGAACACGGTGAGCATTTAATCTACAGAGGTCAATCAGATAGGTAAAGTTATAAAAAGCAGAGGATAGGGGATATGGGAGTAAGCTGCTCTCGATACAAAACAAGATTCTGTATCCCAAAAAGGAAAAAAAAAAAAAGAAATGGGTGGGGGTTGTTACTCAGCTTTTTTCCTGTGAGTTATTGTCTGCTTGCGCTTTGTTTAACGTCTGTTTGGCAGGCCCATGTATTATTCATCCAGACAGGTTAGCAGCAGGATTATTCCTGCCACAGCCTCTCCCTCTCTGTCCACTGCTGACGGCTTAATGAAGGGACGGGTCTCAGAGAGACAAGACAGCCCCTGCATCTGGTGGCCAGTGGCACATGCCAGAGAGGGGAGCTCCTAATGGGAGGAGAGCAGCTGCCCAATAGACACAGGCCCATAAAAGCAGCACTTTACTGACCTCATGCTGGACAGCCTGCACCAGAGGTGTTACAAGATATATTGTTTGGAAGGGAATACCAATCCTTGTCATACATGGAATGAACTGGCTTATCTGCAGGGTTTTGTTTTAGAAATAATAGTTCACTGAAGCAGTGAAGTGCAAGAGCAGCAAATTTGTCCACCTGGACTGGTAAAATATTCATGTCATACCTGGTGTAATGTGGCATCACTAATGCAGCGTGATGCCAGATGGCATTTAACTGGGCTGGGTGGCAGCGCTACAGAGGGGCCCGTCATATTTAATGGCCGACCAGGCTTGTGCCTCCTCACATTAGTTGTAGCGGATGCTGAAAGTTTTATGCGAGCCCTTCCCTCGCTTTGGCTTTACATGAAATATCATGAGTAAAATTGTTGCGGAAAATGAGGTCACGGTCGCCGAATGGAATCTCCAATGCTTCCCGTCAGAATGCAGTAAGGCCTCAAACCTAGAAAAAGAGTGGTACAAAAAGATCTCTCTATTAAATAACATGGAGTTGAGATGAATCTAAAACAAAAATCTATGTCATCTACCTGATATCTCTGAATGAAAAATATGGGGAAAAAATTAAAATGAGGGGGCCATGCAGACCTAAGTTGCCATGGCAACAGAATACTCATAGACACCCAGTAGGCTGAAAAAGTTTAAACACTATATGTCCCTTTGCAGCTTCTTTTCTTGGCCCTCAATTAGAAGGCTTTAAGAACAGATAAGAAATTTACAACAGTTGAAATTTAAATAAGTGAACTACTCTCTATAGGGGTGTTGTACAGACAAGGCCATCAGCGGAGCTCTGGACTGAAAGCAGTTATCCAGAGTGCTTACCCTACTCTAGACAGAAGCTGTAAAGCCAGCTTGCTTATCAGTAGCTTCATTGATGGATGAATGGTTCTCCACCAATGACTCACAAAGCATACAGTACAATCCTGATGGTCGGGTGAGCTCTAGTGCAATCACGTTGTACAATGTATTTGGAAAAAGGACCGCCTCACGAATTCATGACCAAAGCCAATGTTATGGACTTCATCACATCGTCATCTGTGGAACATTCAATTATGTACATGTTCTGAATAATGAGGGTTTAAAAAAAACATTGTGACAGGGGAGGATGGAGAGAGAGTGAAGGAGAGTCTTGTCATGTTATGCTAGTGGGAGGCATAAAGTGGCATAACAATCCCTGTCACTGTAGAATACCACACCAAATTAGAGAGCTACAGAGGGACTTGGAAGCCAATAGGAGGGCTATACTGTAAGGCCCATGAGTGGCTTATCTAGTTTTGTCGTTTTCAACCCACAAAGTGACTGACACAAGCCATCTGACAGGAATGTCCTCTCAATGAACACAAATGCAGAGATCTCCATTCAGAGCTCGTTGGCACATTTAGCCTCTGGGCAAAAGCAGGCCTCATAAAAGAGGATGATCGTGAAGAAGGTGTTTGGCCATCACCATATGCCGCATGCTGCCAGTGACAGTCAGACCAGCAGGTGCTAATGAGAGAGTTGTGCTAGTCTGTCACCTAATATAAGAGCCTCTCTGTCTCTATTTCAGTCACTGATGCATTGCACAGTTTTTGTACACTGCTGTGAATACATTACCTGATAGAAAATTGATGCATACATTAATGTTTTGCATGTGTGTGTGTGTATGTGTGTGTGAGAGAGAGTATGTGTTTCTTGTTACCATACAGGTATGCATTTGAGAGTTTGCACTGTGTAAATATGCACTCATGACAGCTCTACTGAGTTATGAAAGTATAATTCAAATCATACTGTTTTTTTTTGCAAAAAGCCAGAAGCAATTAGAATTCCTAATTAAAAACAAAATCCCCCGTGGTCTCAGAGCTCTTTGGCCACCCTTTTTAATAGTGTTTTTTTCCTCTCATATTAATGGATTTCATGAGAAACAATGAGCCAAATTAGCTGACTGCTTCACATAGTGCAGCACTTTACCAACACTATAGCTGCGGCTGTGCTTCACGCTCCCCTTCTACACACACATTTACACACATGGGTGTAGCAGTAAATCTTGCACCCTTTGCACCCCCCTGGTAACACCCCCCTACCCCAGCCCAATAGTTAAAATTGCAGAAAGTATCCAAACCAACAATGAGGGCTTACCACCAGTCCAATTATCTAACCATATAGTTATAACCTCTCTTCATCTATCACTTTTCTCAGAACGTCTGCTTTCAGTTCCTTCACTTGCATAAGCATAAAGCTTTGGTGTCAACAAATGAAGAACAAAGCATTGACACTTAAAAAGTAAAGCCACAATCTTAACTTTTGAGAACAGAAATATAATTTTCTGAAGAGAAAATCCCATTCATTTTGATATAGAGGTTGGAACGCAACCAGCAGGGGGCGATGAGATTACTTTCCCTTCCTATGGGTGGGCCAAGTGATGTCACCTCCATAATCATTTGGGCCAAAGACAATAGTCTATCTCACATGAGATGTCACTTCTCTGTCCCAACTTCAAAGCAGCCAGGATCTTTGGGAGGTCCTGCAGCTGGTTGCACCAGTAAAACCAGTAGAAGGTCGTTCGTAAGTTGAAGTGTAAAGTCCACCTTTAGGCTACCTAACATTTGCAGTAGCTAGTTTCTAACTAGTAACTAGTGGCGTTCTTGATTTCAGTTGCACCACCATAATTTACGACATAACTTTAGACCTATTAGTAGTGCGTAAACCTCTCCTTAACCAAACTTTTGCCACATTTAATCACGGATGTAAACAGGAAATGTGGCATTTGTCTTGCACCGCTGGCAGTTTATGTGAGTTAGTAAAATTGTCCTGCAAGCCATTAGGCCTATAAGACGCTAACAGCTCATTTTGACTTTTTAACTTAAATACAAGCCAGTGACTCCCTCGTCTACATAAATGCCAAATGTTATAACTAAAAAAAACTTGATGTCTCATAATAAAGTGTATTTTCGTGGCATCTGTTGTGATGTGGCTATTAATTGTTTAGGCTTAAGTATGTGTGTTTTCTATGGAATAGGCTAGCTGGAACAGCGTAACAATAAAACGTTTTTAATGGAATTAATGGAAACTTTTACAATAAACCAAGAGCCCTATGCAAGCAAGCTACAAGAACAAAACTCAAGTAGGTGGCTAGGCGTTATCGGTAAGTTTTTTAGATCAATAGCCTAATATCAACAATTTTATAAAGTGATGGCAAAGCGCAGGAACAGTAACAAGTAACCAAAAGAAATGAAAAGCCACGTCAACGGTATTTTATGGCCGACATTACACCTGTTCAGTATGAGGTACTGTTCATGCACTGCAGGGTGAGAAGTTTGATTTACTTTAAATGTATTAAATTATAATTACTTTCAATGTATCTTCTTCTTTACCAAGACAAGTATTAGTAGGCCTACTACATGAATCATTCAGCACAACATTGATAACATTTGTTATCTCAGTTATTTACAGATACGTTGATGAATCTAAGATCCAAAAATTAATGTTAGTATAACTAGAGCTTTTTGGACAACATCTAACTATTATGTAGGCCTACGATTGATAAAAGTACAAAAACTAGCATAACTATGCTATAACCAGTCAATGAACTCCCATGTAAACAAAGTGACACGATTAAGCTAATGTTAGGCTGACGTTTTCTTATTTTAAGCTTTTTAACGTTACGTTAGACATGTTAAAGATAATACATTGTTGACTCAGGACCTTAGAACAGATGTACACATCCTTGTTGATTTTCTCCACGTTTAACCGGTGGTCTACCGCATTATTTAATCCAGAGCAGACACTTATCTCGGTTAAGATGTGGCTTTGGAAAGGGTAAAAAATAAATACTGTCGCCCAACCTTTTGGGGTACCATTTTAAACATAAAATTCAAAGAATAAATATTGAAAAACAAGCAAACTGACCACCTCCAATGCATTTGAATGGACGTGGAAGCCGAGAATGTCAGAGTGTATTGGGTTAGCTATGCGCACTGTGATTGGCTCACTGCGTTCGGGGGCGTGGTTTAGCCACAGGTCAATTAGTTTGTAAACCGGAAAGAAATTTATGTCTGAATCAAAGATTCTAGTAGCGCTCTAGAATCTTTGGTCAGAACTAAGCTAAAATTAAACTTACGCTCAGCTGGACACAAACCTGATGTCTGTGTCTGTAGGCTACATTGATCCTGATCCTGCATAGACAAATGTTAATTTATTTCCATTTTTCTCTTTTGATAAGTTAATATCTTATGCAATTCCACAACATGTTTTACATTAGTATTTCAATTGGATTGGATTTCTATTACTTTACATTTTCGTGGTCAAATGTCAGTCTCTGGACTATCAGACTTGGTTCAGAAGTCCACAACATAGAACTACTAATGTCCATTTGAACATTAAGCCCATGCGGATTTGGCAGAGTAACATGTAGCCAAATTAGGGTTAGCCCATAGTTCAGCTTTTTCCCTATAGAAATAGTACATGCAGTACAGTACAAAACTAGATATAGTACAACCTATCATCATGGACCAAAGCAGAGTTCACATGAGGCTGTCCATGGAACCCATGGTGTACTTTCCAACACTGGGAACTGGAGACCTCAGTCTTTCATGTTTGCCAGCCCTCTCAGGCTCAGTATCTTGTGTGATGCTGTTTGCCCGGCAGCCCTGCTGTTCACGTTCATCTGTGTACAGCTGCCGTATTTACAGACTGCTGGCTCCTGCAGCTTCCATAATCTCACTGCACTGGAGATAGGCACATTCGAAGCATCCCGCCCCGTGTCCGTCCTGATTGTGGTAATGGACAGGAGTATGAAGCGTATGTAAACACGCAAACTGATCAAGCTAGGCCCTTGTGCTTTTTGACATGTGATCATGGTGTGATACAAACAACACAAGAATGAATCCACTGATTTACCTCCCGGTAGATGCTGTGTCTGAGCTTTATTTGATAATAACATTCCCCTGACAATCCTCACTCACCATGGCAACCACTGCTTAGTGAAAGTCCCAGTCATTCCATAGAGACACCATAGTTACAGCCAGCAAGACCCAGACAGAACTCCAACAAGCATAAAATGAGTCTACAGCGCTGCATCAGTCACTTATTCTTATGAGTAGCGAGTAGGATGTTTTGTATTATAAGGATGGATGAGTACATGACAATGTTGAATGCTGGGGCCTGTTGAAATGCATGTGAGACAGATTTTGTTTTTGTTTGTTTGGGCAATAATACTCAAAACCTAAAATAAACATGTTTCCATCATATCCCCAGCATAGAATGAAGCATCCTAACCATTTGATTACAACTCAAAATGAATTGTTAAAGCGGCAAAATCCATTAATTAAAAAAAAAAAAAAAATGCATATAGCAGAGTGTGAGCTGAGACATTCCTCAGCTTGACTGGTGTTCACCGGTTTGTGTAGCAGGGTGATCAATGAGAAATGCATCTGCTCCAGGTCCATTAATCCCACGCTGAGGGCAACTGTGGACACTTGAATGAGATCGCAGGTGATGAGATCGCACACAGAACGGTTTCCATACTTTGGCAAATCAATACAGCCAAAGGTCTAACCTTGGGGAGCCAAAGTGAAACAAAAGGCTCAAAGGTTAGCATCAGATGGAATACCACTGACATAGGAATTCACATTCAGGGCCTTTTTTGGAAAACACCAGTGTGTAACCAGTGACTTCTAAAATGACACACTAGAACATTTTAGTTAAGGTTTAAAAGCTGAAAGTGTCATAATTTCTTTCACAGAAAAAACGTTTTGCCAAACAAGTGAGAGTTCAGCTCACCCGCACATTGTACTTTCAAAATGCCATTATCAGAAACCTTTATCTTCCTCCAGTCCACTCCAGTCCAAATTTAGCCTTCATTTGTTCTCCATTCTTCTCCTATAGCTGCTTCTTTTTCTCTCACTTTTACAGACCCTGCTGTGTACTTCACTGGAGGGAGTTGAGGGCCATTCCTTGATTTCTATAAGACTATCTTACTGATGGCTAGATGGAAGACGTGGAGAGGGGGGAAGAAGAGGATGCGAGACAGTGGAACATGCAGTATTGTCCTCCAGGGCACAATGACTTGTACTCTCCTCATCTTCTGTTGTATCCGCGCAGCAAAACCACTGGTACCATCTGTTCTATGCTAAGCTTTATGTAAGACATTCTCACTCAATTCACTGCCATGCATTTTGGTATACAAGACACGAAGCCAAGTCCATCATGTTCATGCATAGCATGAAAGACATTTGTAATGTTGTATTACATTCTTTATAACTGGATCACAATAAAATGTCCAGATTTTCTTTCAGGTTGCTCTTTTGAAAATGCTAAATGAGATGGATTCAGAATGTAAATGTCACAGCTTGCACTATCAGCTGTAATCAACTGACAGGCCTCCCGTTACCTGAGAATATTCCTCTCCCCACCCCTGCCCACTTTCATCTGGCTGGCTAACTGCTCTGGGTAGCCTGGGGCTAACAGAGTGTAATGTGCCAGGCTGGTGCCTGAAACTTGTGTTTAAGTCATCTGCTGGCACACCTCATCAAGCTGTCAGGAGGTTACAGGAGTTTTCTCCTCTCTCTCTCTCTTTCACACACACACACAGACACGCACACACACATACTCCAGACAGTGCCTGCAGCCTGTTATTACCTGCCAGCTGTGTTTGCAGGTAAAGAAGTTTCCCTGTTGTCACGCACAGTGGCAGCGACCCTTTTAGTGATGTGCTAAGCAGGGAGCTATCATTTTCCAATATGTGTATCCCTGGCTGTATCAGGTAGACTCCTTTCTTGCCTGTCCATCACACAAAAACAGCAGCTTTCATTATAACCCAGCAAAGGAAATATCGAATGAAAGGCTTTAAAATTGATACATTAAACATGAAAAAGCTTCAATAGACAAATGGAGGGTGAAGTGACAGTTTGGGCAAGCCAAAGCCATAATATTGAGAAATACAAATTCTCCCTAGATTACTCATGTAATTCGTCACTTTGAATGTTTTCAGGTGTTGTTTTTTTCCTGGAGGAAGACAAAAACACTTTTAGAACTTAACAACGAAGGTTTAAGTTTCCTTTAGGGAAGAGGAGCGGCTGTTGGAGAAAGCTTAGGGTATTGCAGAGTGTACACATCTTTTTTGTGAAGCTCAAATACAAAAAAAGTTAATTCAACATGTGAGTCTGTTCTCCGATCTAGTTACATCAAAGTCCAGAGGGAGGACAGGCTCGTTCCCTGTGGGAATGCTATACTGTATCAGTGTAAAATAAGGAGACTAAAAGCAGGTCTGTGTATCATATTCCACAGACTGAATACTCCAGGGCAAGGAGATATTCTTATACTCCCAGAACTCACAGCACCAAAACTTCAAAAAGTGAGCAAACCTAGTCAAGGAAGATACATGCTCACCTTGAATATTTAATTGTCTTTCTCAAAGACTGCAGCCCTTAGAGAGGCTTTCGTGTGTATTTATATTCTTAACATAAAATGCTTTCTGACATTGACAGTGTATGTTTTCTCCATCTTTCTTTTTGGGATTAAGTGAGATTCAGAGGGTCAAAAAAGTCTGATGCTTTAGTTCTTAGACATTCAGGCTACTGGTAATAAATGTGAGGGAGAGCCTCTATAGATCGGTAGTTCAACAAGCAGCATGTCGTGAATGAATAAATGAATATATGAATGAATAAATGAAGGAGCCTTGTGCAGTTTAATACTAATCAGGCTTGTTACTTGAAATGTTTGCTTATTTGATTTGTTGGTTGGACATTTGGGCTACTGGAACCCAGGTATAACGATGTGTGCCATCTGCCTTCAAACTGTATATGAGTAAAGCCAAATAGGCTTGGCTGTTGACTGGGCACTGTAAGAAATTCCCATCACAAAACAAATGTTTATTGAAAGTTACAAACACATATAAAATAAAAGTGAGTTCCTATCAGTACCAGTTGCAAAACATGCATCTGTGCCATCTCTGAACTCAGATAAACTTCTGTGCCGTGTCTACAGCATATTTTGCCAGAATAAATGTGTGGGTGTGGCGCGGGTGTGTATTTGATAGATTGCGCTCATTAATGTGTGATGCCCGTCACGTCTGACTAATGGCGTTTGATTTCTCAACCCATGCTGCTTAATCTACAGAGGCAGGATATGCTTGCCTATGTGTCCCATGCTAATAGAAGCCAAATTGATATTTCAAAACAGAGTGAGTAGGCTGAGGCATTAATATGCCTTGTGGGGGAACTCAATTCTCTCCCTTCTCTCCCCTGTCTCTTGAACAGGAATGATCAAATGGGAAACATGAAGTGATTTAAGTAACTCTGTCTAATGAATTGAAGGGTAGAGTGGAGGTTAGGGTGTGCTCTGTTGGTGTCCCAAGAGGGTGTACAAGGTTCCATTTAAATTGGAGACTGTCAGAGAGAGAAAACTATGTGTGTGAACCACATAGCCACTGTATATAGTCAAGATCTGTTTCAATTCTCTCTCTCTCTCTCTCTCCCAGAGGAAGAGTTTGCCACATGATTTGAATGAGTGCTTGAGTGCTCAAGGGGCTGTTGAAACATTTTCTCCAATCAACACCTCCCTCTCTAGTGTAGGGTCAATAAATCTGTGTGACTAATGGAGAGGAGTAGGTATGGCACGGACACTCACCAACACTATTCAGAGGTGTTTGTGTTTGATTTCCCTGAATAAAAAAATCCTAGCAAAAAGCCAGCAATGGAATGTTGCAACATTTTAAATGTGATGCCAATCTTAGGGCAGATAACCTTTTCAAAATGCATATTTTCCTCACATTACTGATTCTGGAAGCCACTTTGTCATGTTGACAGCATGTCTTTTCTGCCAAATGACCCAGTCCGCTAGTAGATTAATGCACCGGCAAAGATTTTGCACGAAGTGCTGTCCCTCATGTCTCAAACTACACTGATGAAATGGCACTTGCACACGCTCCTATATTATGTGGGACATTGCTGATAGAGCATGTGCAACATGCCAGGCTGCTCCATCTGTCTGGAGCGTGATTGAATTGGCCATTACCACAACAGCTTCACAGCAGCAGTTGGCACACGGCCTCCCCAGAGGTTCTGCAATTTGATATTCTTGGCCTTCACTTTATACACCAGAGGGATGGCTGTTACCTCTCAAAACGCTGCACACTTCATTATAAAGGCTGGACTGGCAATGTTTCTGAAACAATAGGCAAGTAAAAAGGTGAAAAAAATAGATATCTTTTAGTGCTAATGAAGACTTGGACCTTTTCTCCAGCCTCTGAGCTCCGCTTTCCCAGCGGAACGCAAATCAGTAGTAATTAGGAGATACTGGAGTCAGCGTTGCAGCAGAGGTTAATGAGAAGCTCTATTTACAATTAATATGCCTTCCTACTCACAGCCCAAGGGCTAACACTGAACATTTAACACATTATGGAGCGCTATAATATACATTAAGATAAGGTGACCAGGCTAGGCATTTCACTGAATTTTCCTTGGATGGTGGGGATGTTTCTATTTCCACAGTCAATATAAAGGGGGAAAAAACTTTAGAAATGGAACAGAGCACCGAAATCAGACACTGTCTCCAGAAATTGGGGTTTTCTACATTATGTTGTTAACTGCATTAGTCACTGGGTAATTCTGTTTCCCTCTTTCCATTTTCTGTCACAAAATGTATTACGAAGCTCAGTGTCTGTGTCTCAGTCACTGTCTTCTTTTACGGGGTTAAGACTAGTTATCATAATTCAATCTTGGCAGCTCGTGGCATTTGCTGATTGAGTGACATCTGGCATTGGCAATGAGTAGTGGAGTGAGATATGTTGTCTCATTTGATTCACTCCCGAGTTTCTCATCTCGTGCTGTCCACTAAACCTGGCACTTCAGCCACAGTCTTCATTTCCAATCCTCCATCCCCAGTGAAAGGGCCTGTCATTTCGGTTACAAGCACAGGCTGAGGCCACAGGAGACTTTCATGTACAATCAAGTCCAAAATTGACAGCATCAAACTGATAGTGTATTGATTTCTCTTACAAATGAGACAGCTATTGACTTGGTCCTCTCAAAGACAGAAATGTGTGAAAGTGCTTTCTGACGGTTTCCTGTTTAAGACACAAAACTGTACATAAGATTCAGTAGTAGAAACATTTTTCTACTACTACTTTTTAGATTTTTCCTGTTATTGCCATATTACACTGCTTAAAAGTGAGTTATTTTTTTATTTAGTTAAATGCGTCACCAGGGCACTTCTTTGCCAACCAGGAGTGATAGAGCCCCATGGAGACCCCATTCCTGGTGGCGCTGCTGTTGACTAATCTCTGGACACCCGGCTTCTGAATAATGGATCTGGTTCAGCAGGTGCTGTGCAGAGGCACAGGAAATTCACATGGGGAGACGGGCACTAAGCAGCCCTCCACATGGAGCGGTTAGAAACCTCTAACCCTTACTGGAGAATTGAATAACTTAACTGGAATGGAATAAATTCTGCTTGTCATTGCACTGAATTTTTTTCTTAGCCGGGCATGAAGATAGTATCATGGATTTGAATAAAAAAGTAACATATTCAAAACTTCTGAAATAGCTTAACTGGGGCCAAAACCTTGACCATATTATTCACTCAATTAGCACTTCTGCAGACATTCAGCAGAAATGGAATAACTTCATAACCAGCCTGGAGCCAGGGAGTTTCCGCTGGTCTCGCTGAATTAAAGAAAGAAGAGGGGGTATCACAGTCCATTCAGTCTCATAAAGATTTCAGGGATGGGCTATGGCAGATTAGCATGAATAAAAAGTTCATTTTCAGATGGTCTATAATGTTGCAGTACTATTAGATACTGTGGATGAAATAGAAAAAAGCACATGATCTATCAAAGTGCAATTTTCCAATGCCTCTCACCAAGCTCAAAATTAAGCAAATATTGCAATATATCAGTGTCACCATTACAAAAGCGGATTGGTTAATATTGGAAGGGTGGATAAATTGATATTTTTTATTACATATGTATTGCAGGCAATTGCTCTGACAGCAGATTAATAAACTGTTTTATTCCCAGCTCGGTGACATGCCATTTGGATTTTTTGTGTTGATAGAAATAATTACTTCATATTGATTTGAAAGTCTTTTCCATTGCAGGTCGACATAATGTGTCAGTGTAAATGCCAGCCACCAGGCCATTTGTACTGGGTGGGTACAAAAGAGGGCAAGATGTTTGTCTAAGAGAAGAAAAATCATTATATTGACACAAGGGATTAATAAAACCCCTGCATTGTCAGAAGATGTGCAACCTGTCCAGTGCGACTAGGCTGTCAAATTAAAAACAAATCTTGTACATTGCACACAGGCTCATGGAACACTTACGCCACCTCTCCAGTCAAACGTGCTGCAGGTGCAAACCTTGTATGAGAAAAACAGTCGGGAGCAGTAAGCATTGGAGAGGTTATTGATAGATTTGGAAACAGGCTGCCTCCACAGCTGTGACACTTCATACACTGTGCTGCAAAAATGTATCTGCTGTTTATTGTGTGTAGTGGGGATTTCTTAAGAGAGGGTACTCAATGTTAATGATACAAACCTAATTGCAAATTTAGTCATGCACCTCCAAAACCTACTGATAGTATCACTGCATTTGATTATGACCATCCAATAAGGTTAAGCTGCATTAGTCAATTCAATTAAATTTAATTTTGTATAGATCGCATCAGACAAAAGACATGTCTCATAGCACTTCACAACAAAGAGCACCGATGAGCAACACTCATAGTTTATGGCAAAATGCTTCTGAGAGGCTTTCTTGGCCTGTGCACTTGTTACAAAAGAATGCCTAATGTTATAAAATAGGGAGAAAAACATACAGTAAATGAAATGTTTCAAGTGGGGGACTCAGTATCCCGCATTTAGTCCATGAAACAGAAACATTTTAACAAAGTAATTGTATACCTGATGTGTGTACACAGTGTTTAGTCTGTGGCGTTTAGGACTGTTTGCCCTCCTTAACCCAGTGCTGACCAAAACTGCACCCACACGTAATGGCCAAACCCTGCAGCTTTCACTCTCAGGGCTGAGGGTGACACCTTATTGAATACATCTGTGTGGACTAGACCAACATCCTTTGGCAAGCTTTGATTTTTAGTATTGACCACACACACACACGTACACACACAGACAAACAAGCACAGACACACACACACACATACACACACACAGAAACAAACAAGCACGCGCGCACACACAGACACACACACACACACACACACACACACACACACACACATCCTGATCCTGGAGGACATCTCTGGTCCAAATTGCATGAATTTTCATTGCAGGCAATGGATTTCTCTCCCTTCCCTCGTAGCTCAGCTATTAATAAGAAATACGCCTTCCTTGCCTTCAACAAACTGTATACGATACTACATGTTTTGTACATAGTTTTCTTAAATATTAAGAAACTACCGTTGGACAGATCCTCAATTAACTCTCTGAACTCTGATTCTCCTGATCATATTCTGTGCAAGTGCAGGATTCTTTTTTTCCGAAAGATATGCATAGATAGGAGATGCCATTACGCCCTGGCATTAGTGAGAAGAAGTGTGGTCAGACGCAATGCTCACCAATTGCTAACATAGAAATGCAAATAGGAAGTGCACCACGCTGACCATACCTAGTTGGGAATCAATTGTGCATTACTGAAAGGCTATTTTATGGGTCCATGTGCCTATAGCGGCACAAATGTTTTGGAATTTTAGTTTACGATCCGTTTCTTCTTAAACATTAAACCCAAGGAAAATGTGTAATTGGTTTATTGCATATAACATCCAAAACACACCCACGACCAGGGCTTGAAAATGAAATTATTTTTCATTCGTTCCGTTCCGAACGGTTCAAGTATGTGTAACATTTACGTTCTTGCGTTCCGCCACCAACATATCGTTCCTGAACCGGTTCGGGAACGTAAAATATTGTTCGTTCTTATCGTTCCGGCAGTGTTTGGTGGGCCTATCAAGTCTATTTTTGTGGTCTATACCTTAGAATAGACGTACTCATTACTATTTGCCCTTACTGTAGCTAGTCTATGGTCAAAAGTAATAAATCAAAGGGGGCATCCACAGGCGGCGAAGTGAATGCACAACTGGAAATAGTCTTTTTTTTCCCCTGACATATGCTTTTGTGAAATTTTATAAAATATATAGAGAACAAAAAAAAAAACCTTATTAACCGGTTTTATGGATTTCAGAATAATGTTTCTGTTCCGGAACAGTTGAAGTCGTTTTCGTTTCCGTTCCTCGTAAAATTCCGCTCATTTTCGGTTTTCGTTCCTTGAACCAGTTCAGAGCCCTGTCCACGACTAATTTACTAATTTAAGATAACCCATTTGAACCATGCGCCACGCACAATGTTCACTTTTCAAGGTGTCAAAATTACATATTGCTCTGGGACTGCCCCCCAATCGGTAGACTTGTGACAACGCTATTGCTGAGGTTCATGACGTAACTGGGGAAAAACATAACATCTCTTTCAATGTGCCTATCCATGCTCCTGCTCAGTAGTGTAGTGCTACAGTACTATAACAATTTACTTACTTAAAATGTATGCATTTGGGGCTGGAAATATAAGAGCGTTTAGGGGGAAAATGTACATTACAACATTGTGCAGGAGGACAAAATAAACACAAATATTTACTCCTGCCTGATTTAGAGGTAGCTGACTCAATGCCCAAGGCTGACCCCATGCACAACGGAGTGCTTGAGGCAGAAAGCTTTACTACAAAGCTGCAATGATGCCTCAGGTGGTATTTCACACAAGCAGTGGATATGTCCTCTCTAGGTGATACCCAGTCTGATGAATTTCTGGTCCCACAGGAGTCAAGATGTATTGGGGAATTCAAACCCAATTATTATTGGTTCACTCCAGAGACTTATTGAATCACTGGACAGAATCCCTTGCTGCACAAATGCATTGTGAGCCATGGCCACTTGAATGACACAAAACTGGGCTTGACTCATAGGATGGATGAGCGGCAGAGCTGCTGAAGCCAGCCAAGGCTATGCTCATTATTGTATTGCCATTATCTTTTAGAGGTGCATGATGGAAATCGATCTAATAAAGAACTTTTGGGTACTATTCAGGGAAATGATGGGCTTTTAGTTAAGGAAGAGCTTCCTTATGAGTGCACATTTTTTACTGTAATATTATGCCCATGGTACTCATTTGGGATTTTGCCTAGTATCAAATTGTCCACAACACAGTATCCACTCAATGTGTCATATAGCAAAGCGATTATAATGAATTAGAATTGTAGTGCTATTTAATGTGTAGTTTTTTCTCATAATCAACTAATTGTGCTAATGACCTTGGAGTAGAAACATAGCCATCTTTGTTTGTTCCTTTGGCTCAAGCTACTGTATGTGAAGACCTACATGGATGAGGTCTTCATTGACTAAAGAGGCAAAGACCTGGGCAACCTGTGTGGAATTTCATTTAACAGTCGCAGAGCTGTGCACAAGGCTGACAAAGAGAGATGACTCTTTATGGATTAGCAGGGGTGCTATTACCTGTTTTAAAGTTGTACCTTTCTCAGCAATTAAATCGCATGCACATGGATGTTGGTCATACCATTAGAGGGCGTGGGGGAGGGGTAGCAGTGTGGTCAACACATGTAATGTTCTACACAACAATACAGGCTGTACCAGGACTTGAATCAATCAATAAATAAAACAGATAATCCTCCATTCTGCTTTTTACTTGTTGTTACATAGATTTCCATTGCAAACTTACAGTTTTCTGAATGCTTAAACACTAACAATGATTCTTGTAGCACAATTTCTAAAACTATTAATAGTTGTAGGTAAACTACTCACTGAGTTTACATAATCGCACTTTTCAGCCTGCGAGCATTCTGCCATAGGCTCAAACCAGTCACTTGCGCGCTAAAAGCCCAGTTGCGCGCTCTAGGCGGAGCAACCGTGAAACCAGGGCGTTCCTCATGGAAAATTTCCTTAGGCGTATTCTCCTCCTGACTTAAGTCTTTTTACTGTTATGCACCTTTGAGGGCTGTACTAAGGTCAAGCGCCACTATATGGTGAAATAGTATATTGCGTTTGATGTATATTGCGATTTTTAACATGCCAATGTTCGAGACATTGTATATTACATTTCTACACTTTCTACTCTACATTTAACACAACCACAAGAAATTATCAGACAAAATCATCAACTCTGTTACTGTTTTTTTATAATCCTCCCCCTGTTTTAAATATTGTTCAATTAAAATAAGAGAGTACGACGATATTTCTACCATGTTCTCAAAAATTAAAACCAAAATGCTAGTCCTGCACTGCCTTGCTTCAGTGGGAACGAGAGAAGCACGCAGACAGCCACACATTTACCGGTTTGTCCTGCGAGTATGACTCACACTCACAGACACCCCACTCTGCGCTTTGTTTGGACCGTGAGGCCTTTGGAGCAAATCAGCTATGCTTTCGCAGCAATTATCTACTTAACCGGGCGGTGATCATCAAGGTCACACGCGATTCTGGAATCTGGGTTGTTCCAGGGAGTTCTAAGGTAGAAGGAGCACATTTTAAATGTTTTTCGCTGGTTAACAAGTGCTAAATTATTTATTTCTATTTTTGTCATTGCGTACAGTTTATTAATTCAATGAAATTGTATTGTTCAATTGTATTTGCAAACTTTTTGTGGTGGTTGAAATACTATGTCGATACTTAGCCCATAGGCACAGACGCTTAATATTGTCATGTGATATGCCTATTCCAATTTAAAGTCATGGTTGGCGTTTTCTGTTGACTACAACGGCATTTTCATGGTTAATCCGAAAGTCCTTGTTCTATGTTTTCCTGATAGCCACAATCCACAACACTGGCACTGAGACTGCCCTCTATTTTGGGTTAATACTGCCCCTTTTGTAAACACGCCTCGATTTGGACTTTAAGCGCCGTGGGAGGAGCAGGTGTCGAAAGAGGAGAATGCGCGCAGTACAAAGGCGCCTTGAATTGAAATGAAATCGCGTAAAAACAGACTTACGCGCTTATCGGGAAATTCCGCCCTTATTGCGGAACTGTAAACACAACTCACTACTTTCCACACAATTTCCAAATTATTAGCACACTCCTAGAAATATACACATTTATTGCTATTATTTACACTATTTTGCTTACTGTTAGCCACACTGTGCCATGCAGAAACTGTTTTAGATAATTAGTTCACTTTGCAATCAGCATGAGCACTATAAATAAGCTTTCAATGTGAAGAACAATGGGGGGAAGACTGAGAAAACTGAGGATTAGAGGAGGGCGAGGAAGAGTACAAGGACTTGAAGCAGCAGGTGGAAGAGGAGGACAAGGACTAGGAGGTGAATTTAGAGGAAGATAAAATAAGGTGATGAAGGGAGAGGGTGAGGAGGTGAAGAAGGAGGAAGGATAAGAAGACACTATATTATACTGTACACTGATAATGTTCAGAGACCAGAGCAGATCAGGTGTGCCATCTTATGGGACAATGTTAGGTTCCATAGAGCTGCTTTGGTCCGCAACTGGTTTACAGATCACCCACTCTTCACTGTACTCAATCTCTCCCCTTACTCTCCATTCTTCAATCCAATTGAAGAATTCTTCTCAGCCTGGCGCTGGAAGGTCTATGATGATATTCCCATCAATCAGTTCACTCTCTTTCAGTGAAATTGTATGTTGTCTTGTGTTTGTTTTGATGTGTGTAAATAAACATTCATGCTTATGTGAATCACTGAGTATTTAAAGAACTATGTATGACAAAATTATGACAAAAGTATGACTGCAAATGGACATACCTTGTGCACAGAGAAAGCAAAAGCCAGATGTGTTTTTCATTCATACCATCAGTGTGTAGTTGGCACATTGTGTGCTTATAAATATGATGGTTAGTGTTTACTGTTTGGTACAAAAATACATTTTTTACAAAGGTTTGTAGAGTTAAGTAAGATGTATTATCTTTTGCAAGAGATCTAGAATGTTTTGCTGATTTGGTCTAAGGTTTTTCAATTTGTGTGTAGAGTTTTGCAAAAATAGCCAATTCATAGAAAAAATGTGTTTACACAATCAGAAAAAAACTGTAAGTGACTTAGTGGCATTGTATTGTAAAAGTGAGGTTTACAGCTTTTTCTCAAAAGTACCACTGCCAGGAGGCACCAGCTTGCAAAGTAGCATTGCCACGGCAATGCTGGCAATTCTCATGTTTTCAAGAGCCTGGGCTGCACTTAAAATGCTATTTTTAAAACATTTAGAAGGCTTGACATGACACTTTGAACACAGTATGATCAGGCTGCATACACTCAAGCACTCAACTCAAGCATCAAGACCAATGTTGGTGTAAAGAGTTTAGTAAACGGTATGTTCCTGATAAGAGCACATACTGTACTCTTGTTGCCATGACTCTTGCAGTCATACATAAAGTACATACATAAAATTGCATGTGCTTTCTCAATGCAATCTACTGCACTTTATTACATGCATGTTTCAATATTTTATTAAACATATTTCAAATTCCCACAAACATAATTTTGAGCTTGTTTATAGACAAGATTAGATCAAGCACCACTTTAGTCTTTGGATCTTTTTACTCTGTTTTTTAATACTCCACTGGCTAGTGAAATGCAGTGTGATTTTTGACACCAAAATTACAGTGACAGATTGAAACTGCTTGAATTGACCTGAATTGTTTGATTAAAACACTCATCCAAAAAAATGATTTATCAGTATAATTGAGTCTATTTACAGTAGGTTTTCCCTTGACCTATATAGTTATTTCATTTTGAAATAACAAAGCATTATTATTTGTTTAACAAAGTAATATTAAAAAAATAATAATATTTTTTTTCTACAAATATTATAATTTGTTGTCCTGGGGTTGTACTGCACCCAAGGAGGAAAAGCCAGGAAATCAACAGTAGCACTATTCAACAGCTAACGAAAATCATATAAACAACAACAAAAACTGAAAAAAGAACTGATAGTCAGTTTCGGGAAATTATGATGAGTTTGTCTTTAGTCAGTGGTAAAAACATATTTTAACACAGGCCACATGAGCATTATGCTTTTGCAGCTCATGATCTACAAGCTGAAGCTGCAAAAGAAAAAAATGTTGCAAAAGTGAAGATATCAAGGCTACACAACATAACCTCGATCAGAAAGAAAAATATCCTGTTGTTTAAGTGCATAATTTCACCTTTACTAATGCCGGAAAATGAAAATGTCAAATAAGGTGATAAATTACAGTGTAGGCCTACTTCAATGTCCCTTTTAACATTAGCAGGTAGCACAAACAAATGTTAAGAAGGGTCAATTTCTGGGGAATAACCTAGGAGTTGTGGGAATAGCCCAGGGAAAAAGTGTTATTTTACAGCATGGTATAATTTTGTCAAAGAGAACATGAATTCAGAATAAAATAAAAATATAAAAATATTGGCTAGTTTATTATGTAATGATGTTTATGTAACTCATTACCCTTAATAAATTCACCATACACAGGACCTAGCAACCAGCCCTAAAAGATATCCAATTCATGCTGAACACTGCCCAAGCTTCATCTTGGGTGAGGTCAGTCTAAGGAGAAGAAGCACAGTGGGGATAGCACAGTGGTACAGGGCAAAGACCATTGCCTTCTTCCTCACTTTTTAATGCCCTTCGACCTGACTCACACAGACACACACACACACACACACACACACACACACACACACACAGTTACACACGTTTACACATTACATACATACACACACACACACACAACCATGACGTGTAAAACACACCACAATTAAAGGAAACACACACACACACACACACAACCATGACGTGAACAGTACAACACACCATAATCAAAGGAAACACACACACACACACACACACACACACACACACACACACACAGTCATTTGTATCAAGTCCAGATAATGATTGTAAACAATCAGTGCATTTATTGCAACTATTCAGCATTGTCTGCAATATTTTCATAAAATACAAATATAAGTACATTATGTCTAACTCATTGGTAAGACCACACAATTGTGAGCAACTAAAATAAATACAAGCAGTATCAATGAGAATTCAGGTAGCTTCAAGTGGCATGTTCCAATATCCATACTTCCGTATACTTGCTGTACTTTGTGTTTGTCTACATAAGACATTCTGATTATAATTGCGGCAAAAATAAATAGCCATTGTCATGGCCATAATGGCTAAAATGCTGGGTGTGAAACAATGAACACTGTGTTAATGTAGATATAGTAATTTTCTGTAAGTGCACTGTGGACTATGCACGGAACACTGACCTGCTTAATAAAAGCATAGAGTACACGCTGTTATTCTCTAGGTGTACTCAGGTATGGGTATCGAAACTGAATGTTTTGAAACAAATATCTGCAGGAAAAACAGGCTGTTTTCCTCTTTCCTTTTTTTTTTAGAAGGGGGTAGCTAGCCAACATCAATGGTTCAAACTTACAGTATGAACAAGGGCAGAGGAATGTCACAATCAAAGTGTAGTTAAGGGGGATGGGGAGAAAGCATTTTGTTTTATAATTGACTGCACTGTTTATAAATGTAAATGTTAATGTAAATGTTTGAGAAGTGCCTCCTTTGGTTTAACCTCAGATTAGTCTCATATTTAGAATACAATGAGAAATACTTTATCTATCCAGGAAGAAAGTTAGGTGTCCAATATATGCATCATAGCTACAAATAGACAGACAGACATATGACATCCACACATATATTACTATATACATATAACAACTATACAAAGGAAAATATCTATTGGCTTGCAAGATATACGTGCAGATAACTGTGAAAATATGTTTCTGTGGTACTATGGCATGTGTGTTCTCATCTTTTATGATTAACCTTTATTTTTGTCAGCTATTTAGCAAAGTATTAGTTGTGCTTTGGGGGTGGGGGGTGAGGGTTGGGGTGCTGTCATCATTGATTAGTGACAGGCTCAGATGTCAAAGGGAATTGATGAACACTGCTGTGTCAATTTAAACCTTGGGTTGTGTAATCAAAAGGCAAAGAGGCACCTGATTTGTCATTCCCTTCTCTCTTAACCCTTAGATGCACAAGTAGGGTCAAAAAGGACCCCAGTGGTTGTTTTTTTTTTGCAATATTTTTGTCATTTTAAATTTGTATTGCTTAATTTTCCATGTATTCCTCAAATAGGCTGTCTTAGACATTTGGATATGTATGTATTTTTTATATTTTTGTAGTTATTGCCCTTTTTGTATCAGTACCCCACTTTTCCACACGTGGGGTCAAAAATGACCCCAGGCATTACCTATAGAATTTTAAGGGTTAAAACTAGGAATCTTTGTTTTTTTCAACTGTGATGATATTTATAGCTTCCTGTAATAAAATCAAACCCATTAGGTAGCTGTGGCTGCCCCAAAACAGATTGTGATGAATGAGCAGAGGAAAGCCCACATTTGACAATGGGCTGTTGGATATTGTAAGTCTAGGCAGTACTGTGGGGTGCTTCCTAACGTCCACCACCATCTCCACAGAGTTTTTAGCTCTAGGTTGTGTTGTCTACACAAGAGAACCAGCCTCTCAACCTCCTGCCGATATGAGGACTCATATTCATTCTGGATGAGCCCAATTACAGTGGGGTCACCTGCAAATTTACAGCTGGGTATTTGCACATAAGTACATGCATGTCTGTGCATACACATGCAGATACTGTACATATAAACGTGAGGAAATTGCTTCTCTCATCACATGTTATATACAGAGGAGCACACACACACATTTGTACACATGCTCACATACAAACACGGAGCCACACACACAAACTCTCACAAAAGTCCGCACTCACGACACATACAGAAACATACGCACATAGGGCGGAATTCTCCGGGGTGCTTAAGTAAAAAAAAGCGCGTAGCTGCACGCTTTTCAGCCTGCGCGCATTCTGCCATAGGCTCAAATCGGTCACTTGCGCCCCAAAAGCCAAGTTGCGCGCTCTAGGCGGAGCAACCCTGAAACCGGGGCGTTCCTCATGGAAAGTTTCCTTAGGCTTATTCTCCTCCTGACTTAAAGCCTTTATGTGTAGGATTTATCTTCTATTTATCTTCGTCTTTTATTAAAAATATATTTTTTATTTTAAAAATATAATGTAAAACGATGGTAATTACCTCCATGAATAAATTGTAGTGTTCCGGTAAACTTGGTCATTTCCATTTATATATAGATATGGCTGGGGACCAAAGAAGAATATCCATTTTGCGCCGCCATTTTCAAAAGTACGGGTTCTTGTAGGGGAGAGCATTATCGTATATTCAGCTCCGCCTTTCGCGTTTCCGCTCAGAGACTGAGTAGCAGAAACTGAGATAAGAGCGAGCGAGCGTTCGGCCTCCGTAGCAAGAAATTAGGATTGTGGGAAGGGGAGGGCTAATACATTTTATTCAAACGTATGCAGTATACCACTTCGCCGATAGATGGGGAATTCTGATACGATCCTACACATAGAGGCTTTAAGTCTTTTTACTGTTACGCACCTTTGAGGGCTGGATTAAGGTCAAGCGCCACTATATGGTGAAATAGTATATTGCGTTTGATGTCGGTCACGGCCGATTTTGAACATGCCAATGTTTGAGACATTGTATATTACATTTCTACACTTTCTACACTACATTTAACACAACCACAAGAAATTATCAGACAAAATCATCAACTCTGTTACTGTTTTTTTATAATCCTCGTCTGTCTCCTGTTTTAAATATTGTTCAATTAAAATAAGAGAGTACGACAATATTTCTACCATGTTCTCAAAAATTGGGCGGAATTCTCCGATAAGCGCGCAAGTCTGTTTTTACGCGATTTCATTTAAGCGCCTTTGTACTGCGGGTATTCTCCACTTTAGGTGATTGCTCCTCCTACAGCGCTTAACTCGAATTCCAGGCGGGTTTAGGAACAGGAGCGTTGCTAACCAAAAATGAAGGCAGTCTCTGTGCCAAGGTGGCTATCAGGAAAACATGGAATAAGGACTTTCGGATTAACCATGAAAAAGCAGTTGTAGTCACAGAAAGTCTGTAAGCTAAGCTATCAAAGTCAAAGTAAGACCACAAATAAATTAACACTTTGACATAATATTTAATCCATTGCAAAACATTTGCAAATGCAATTGAACAATACAATTTCATTGAATTCATAAACGCAATGACAAAAATAAGAAGTAATTAATTTAGCACTTCTTAACCAGCGAAAAACATTTAAAATGTGCTCCTTCTACCTTAGCCTGTTTGTTCCATGGAGGACAGGGAGCAAAAATAAAGATAAGATTGTAGTTACACACAAAAAACGATCTCATTGAAAGTGATGTAATTTCGAAATTGTGCACTTCTCAAACTACTACGAAATCCGTTGTGTGATTTAAGATTATGCAGTAGAACTCCCTGGAACAACCCAGATCCCAGAATCGTTTGTGACCTTGATCACCGCCCGGTTTAGTGGATCATTGCTGCGAAAGCATAGCTGATTTGCTCCAAAGGCCTCACGGTCCAAACAAAGCGCAGAGTGGGGTGTCTGTGAGTGTGAGCCATACTCGCAGGACAAACCGATAAATGTGTGGCTGTCTGCGTGCTTCTCTCGTTCCCAATCAAGCAAGCAGTGGCGCCACCAGGGGGTGGCTAGGGGTGGCTACAGCCACCCCAGAATTATCCTCAGCCACCCCTTTGCCACCCCTAAGAAAATTTTAATAATGCATATTTGTGAAAATATAATGCAGACTAGATTATATTATCCACGATGTAAAAACAATTTTGAAATGGGAGGAGATACAAACAGCAGCGCTGCTTTTGCCATCCTCGCAAACTTCACATAACAACCCCCCTCCCCCACCACCCATGCAGCGTCTGCTCCTTGCGAGATCAACTTACCAGCCATCATAGACGTCCACCGGAAAAAAAAGTGAGATATTTGCTCCTTTTTTGTCAATAATGTAAGTGCAGGGTTCCCGTCATTTAAAAAAAAAACAACTATCAGTAGCTTTGGACCATCGGAAACCTTAATTTGCTGCAGTTTCTTAGAGCTTACAGATAGCATCAACGTTACAGTATGCAGGCAAGGAAACAAGTGTGAAGCTACGTTAATTGTGTGGCCGGAGAGAAAATTGCTTTTATGATGAAACAATGCTCTGATAAAACAATGCACACAGTGAATGACATGTTAGTTATAAGTACGGTTTTACAGAATGTTAAGTCATAGGGACTTCATTACTTAGGCTATGTGCTGCATTCAAAACCAGCTTTGTCAGCAGCAGCCCAGCGAGGAGTGAGGTCAGTGGCAGTTGTCAGCGTTGTTGAGACGGCATAATTTTGATTTGGTTTCTTAAACCAGTCTACTGATAGATCTGACTTAATGTTCAGTCGCTGCCAATCTCGTTCCAGATACAGCCATGATTAGAAAACAGATTAGCCTACCTTGTTGGATCTTGTCCACATACACACAATCATAATCCAAAAAGACGATCAAAAACATATAACGCAGGAATGTGCACCTTTTAAGATGGGGTGTCACGTACACTTTGAAGAATAGGGCATTGGAACTAACTGGATATTCAGGCTGCTTAATTAGTATCATACCACATGAGTTTTCTGAGATGAGGATCAGAATAGGTAAGCGCGCTGGTTTATTTTATTATTGCAACTGGTTGGCTTAACAGGTTTTGTTTACATAGTAGGGTAACGTTCAATTATTACCCTATGTGCCGTCATCAGCCCTGCAGTGGCCTTTTTCGTGTATACTATGGTCGACTTTTTGTAATCCAGGGAAGTATGACCTGTCTGCCACCTAATGGCAAAAAACTTAAACAAAATTAGGCTTCTCATTCGTTCCATTGGGCTGTTGTTTAGAAGACGCGCCCTTGTTGAGTGTAGGCCTACTCGACAACGGCGCTTTTAATCTTGCATTTCAGTGAATATGGACTATTAGCCTGTAGGCTAACTTTAACTCACATTAGGTCTAGCCAAAATGTGTGCTATAAGAATCGCAGAACAATATTTTTAATGAGAGAAAATTAAGATGCATGTGTATACGCTGCAACAAGAGATGTATATGCGTGAGCAAAGTTGTGCCGTGAATTTTCCGCTCCATAGCGCCACCGAACTCGTGCAAATTCGGTCCCCCTCAATGTCAAACTGCTTACGCGCCTGATGTCACACAATGCCAATTTTCAGTAGTACAGTAATACATTAATATGCATATGCCCAAGAGTTTTGCATATTATGTCACTAAAATTAACGTTGTTAATTACGTTTTTCATGCTAGCTTTGCTAAGCGGGAATGTTAGTCTACCATAGCTAACTAATGCGAAATGGCTATGTGAATCTGCCTAGGGTGATGATGAAAAGAAAACGGGACATATCATAAACAGGATTGTATTTTTGAGTGCTATATTCAAGAGATAATAGCAAGTCATTGAATACTGACCTGCACCTAATATCTTGTATACATCATTACATTATCAGAATCTATAGCATTACATTTTATGAAGGACTTTAGTTTGGTATGCCACCCTAAGATTTGCTCTGGCCCCCACTAGCCACCCCTAGAAAAATATTCTGCTGGCGCCACTGCAAGCAAGGCAGTTCAGGACTAGCATTTTGGTTTTAATTTTTGAGAACATGGTAGAAATATTGTCGTACTCTCTTATTTTAATTGAACAATATTTAAAACAGGAGACAGACGAGGATTATAAAAAAAACAGTAACAGAGTTGATGATTTTGTCTGATAATTTCTTGTGGTTGTGTTAAATGTAGTGTAGAAAGTGTAGAAAAGTAATATACAATGTCTCGAACATTGGCATGTTCAAAATCGTCTGTGACCGACATCAAACGCAATATACTATTTCACCATATAGTGGCGCTTGACCTTAATACAGCCCTCAAAGGTGCGTAACAGTAAAAAGACTTAAGTCAGGAGGTGAATACGCCTACGGAAACTTTCCATGAGGAACGCCCTGGTTTCAGGGTTGCTCCGCCTAGATCGCGCAACAGGGATTTTGGCGAGCCTATGGCAGAATGCACGCTTTTCAGCCAGCGCGCATTCTGCCATAGGCTCAAATGAGTCACTTGCGCGCCAAAAGCCCAGTTATGTCAATGTGTTAATTGATTTGTGGTCTTACTTTGACTTTGATAGCTTACAGGCACAGACGTTTAATCTTGTCATGTGATATGCCTATTCTAATTTAAAGTCATGGTTTGTACTTTCTGTCGACTTCAACTGCTTTATCATTGGTAATCCGAAAGTCCTTATTCCATGTTTTCCTGATAGCCACCTTGGCACAGAGACTGCCTTCATTTTGGGTTAGTAACGCCCCTGCTTCCTAAACCCGCCTGGAATTCGAGTTAAGCGCTGTAGGAGGAGCAAGCACTAATATAATAAAAACATCATATTTACCAAAATTTAAGATATTTTCTTTTTCAAAATGGATTCATTTTAATTGAGGTCATTTTTGACCCCCCTCATAGGAGAGTGTATAACTGGTCTTAAAATTAATGACAAAATAAATAAAAATGCAAATTTCCTCATGTCACAAACATGTTTTATGAGGACTACCTAGAATATGAAAATATTACAACTCTTCATTTTAAAGATTTTGAAGAATAACTACAGTTCATTGCAAAAACGCACTGATTTTAATTGAGGTCATTTTTGACCCCACTTGTGGAAGAGTGTAGGCAGTGGTATTAATATTCAGCATGCATATCTCTATATAGATCACTGTGTAGTAAAGACCAATTTAGTTTTAACATTGTTTTTAAATAACAGCAAAGTGTGTGCGGGGAAAATGGGTTATGGTTAGGTGAGGTAATGTTACACCAACACATATTGCCCATTCTCAATCTATCTACAGTAGTTGTGACCCTTAAAATGTATAATAATGTCTTCTTCATAAGTACAGTTATAGCTAAGACAATTGGGCAGCAATACAAAATGTACAAATGTCCCTTGTTTACTTTTGAGATGAAAGAGTAGCAAACACTGATTGTATTGCATGTATTATACAAACTGGATTCCAAAAAAGTTGGGACACTATACAAATCGTAAATAAAAACTGAATGCAATGATGTGGAGGTGCCAACTTCTAATATTTTATTCAGAATAGAACATAAATCATGGTACAAAAGTTTCAACTGAGAAAATGTATCATTTTAAGGGAATAATATGTTGATTCAAAATTTCATGGTGTCAACAAATCCCAAAAAAGTTGGGACAAGGCCATTTCCACCACTGTGTGGCATCTCCCCTTCTTCTTACAACACTCAAAAGACGTCTGGGGACCGAGGAGACCAGTTTCTCAAGTTTAGAAATAGGAATGCTCTCCCATTCTTGTCTAATACAGGCCTCTAACTGTTCAATCATCTTGGGCCTTCTTTGTCGCACCTTCCTCTTTACGATACGCCAAATGTACTCTATAGTTGAAAGATCTGGACTGCAGACTGGCCATTTCAGTACCCGGATCCTTCTCCCAGGCAGCCATGATGTTGTGATTGATGCAGAATGTGGTCTGGCATTATCTTGTTGAAAAATGCAGGGTCTTCCCTGAAAGAGATGACGTCTGGATGGGAGCATATGTTGTTCTAGAACCTGAATATATTTTTCTGCATTGATGGTGCCTTTACAGACATGCAAGCTGCCCATGCCACACGCACTCATGCAACCCCATACCATCAGAGATGCAGGCTTCTGAACTGAGTGTTGATAACAACTAGGCTTGTCCTATTCCTCTTTGGTCCCGATGACATGGCGTTCCAGATTTCCAAAAGAACTTCGAATCGTGATTCGTCTGACCACAGAACAGTCTTCCATTTTGCCACACTCCATTTTAAATCATCCCTGGCCCAGTGAATACACCTGAGCTTGTGGATCTTGCTTATAAATGGCTTCTTCTTTGCACTGTAGAGTTTCAGCTGGCAACGACGGATGGCACGGTGGATTGTGTTCACTG
>JAGFZM010000061.1:1265314-1325210 GCA_017657215.1 Limnothrissa miodon
ATGTTGTATCTGTATTCTGAAATCTATTTTCAAATAATGACAATAATACAATTCATAGGCTATTAGCTATTACCTACAGTAATTGTGAAAAGACTAAATAATGAATTTGACTCCGCTTGACAGTCAGTTAGTTTTAACTTTTAATAATAGTCTACAGACTAGGCTACTATTAACGGCAGACTATAGACTACACTAATAACACCAATTAGCCTAAGCCTACAAATTTATACCGGAGATGGTTAACATAATATTCGTCACCTACCTGATTGAACATCATCTCTCAGGGTTGGTTTAGCATGTAAGCTGCAACACCTCACAATAGGAAGGGCTGTACACCTACTCTCTGGGTGCTAAAACAGTAGATCTTTTTTCTATTTGCGTGGCACTGTAGGCTAACAACAACAACAAGGAAGAAAATCGGCTAAAATGATTTTCAGTACCAATGTAATGATAAGTTCAACACTTCTCTGAGAATATAGCAAAACGCACCTGCCTGTGCTTTTCTACTTGCTACATAATTAGCCTACAAAATGCATTACGGGATATGGTTAGCATTTTCCTTTAACTACATGAATATGACCCCCCAGTCATCAACCTGATTGCTATCATCATCCAACACCACACAACGATTTATCACAGTAGGAAGACAGGTGATAACACTTGCTAAACCAATTCTATGCACTACTTCCCAGGTAGCAAGAAGGATCGGGCCAATTCCGTATTTTCTGCGGGGGAATCGGCTGTGACTCGGCAACGGTAAACTGCAGTCGGGCCGAGCATAGTTTCCAGATTGTATCATGAGGACTTGGCAAAATGCAATCGGTCCAGTTATAGTTTTCCACCTGCATGAGGAGGGGTCGGCAAAGGCTCAGAAAAACAGGAGTTGGCCAAATTCACTCGGATATAATTCCGGGCAAGTATACTCGGCCCAGATGTACTATAATCACTGTATACCACAGTCAACGATTTTTTTTAACTATAGGCTACTGTCCCAGACAACAGATAGGTCTACGTCTGGTAGACGTAGAAGGTCCACGAAACTTGGATCATCAGTAACGTTATACTTTCTTTGAAGTGTCCGCTCTTGTGTTAACGATAGTTTTCCCACCATTCGATTCGTGGAGTCGAGCTTTCCTGCAAAGATTTATTTTTTTGTCTCTGCACTTAGTTGCACCATCAGTGTTGAGGAGCCGCGCCGATAGCCTTAACGCATTTCTGTAAAGATTAATGTTAACAGTTTTATTTAGCTTTATCTGGCTGACTACACGCATGATGGAGGGAGATAGAGGGGCCTAGATGATTAATCGACATGTGACACGTGCCAGTGGCATGTAAAAGACGTGTCACTGGCATCGACATGTGACCACGCCACCAGTTTTCGGAGCAGCAACATTCAGACACTAACGTTAAGCGGCCTTAACATTATCAAGAAAGATGCAGAGCCTTGTATTTTTCTGTGGATTACTGACAGACCTCCAGCCAGGAAATCGGTTTATGAGAGGTCGACGGAAAGATTGGGGTTTGTTGTTTGTGGTGTTCAAGGCTGATCTTGTGGTCGAGAAGACGCTAGCATTGTTGATGTTAGCATTGGCTTGGACCACTGTGCAGGCAACCCCAGGTAAGATTCTTGCTTGCTGTGTATGTGAACATGCGTGTATGTGAATGTATGGTTGTACGTATGTAAGTTTTGTTGAAATATGTAATATTCTGGGATACGTGTTTACAGATAAGCTTTTGATGTGCCAGACGCAATGGAGGCTGTCATCTAACATTAGCTTATTAGCGCCAAACTGATTAGTGCAGGGGAGCCAGGTTGTCTTAGAAATTCTCTGTGAAATCATATTCAAACATCTTGCCCTGTTATTTATTTCTGGTCAAAATGCAAATGTTTTGTTTGTTTATCATCTAATCTCAAAATTGTGTTTTGTGTTTTTTGTGTTCACATTAGGTGCATTGGATGTGGCCTTGGCTTGGGTTGAAAACCCAAGTAAGAAGACTTACACCCATGCAGGAGTTTCAGCTCTCTAGATATTGTACCTCTAATGCTGATGTCCGTTACTACATCCGATCTCCATCAAAATGCATATGGTCAGGTGCGTATCCTTTAGAATGCGCACAGCCAGTCGCTGCATGGACTCTTCATCTCTGGCATGTAGGACTCATGAAAACAACTGGCTGTCAATAGCTGCTCAATAGAATACACCTGTGCTGTCCCCTTTCTCTTTTGCTCCAGCGTAACCAACAGACCAGATATCACAGACACTCAAGGTGGAAGGTATGGTGCAGCATAGGCACAAAGAAAAAGGTCAAGGGGAGCCTATACCCTGTCAGTGGACGATCAGGACAGGGAGGAGCATCTTGGCGGTGGATGATGACACAGGGTAGAACAGCGGTGATCCAAAGGGGAATGGCCCAAATTGTCTGTACACAAATGATGTGTGGCCAAACCAGACAGCGCCTGGCAAATGAAAGGCTGGGTTCTCCTCAAAAAGTCCTGTGTGGGGAGTCCTCAAGGGTTCAACTGGAAATTGACCTGAAAGTGTTTATGTTGTAAATTGTTTACTGGGTTGGTGTGTTCATTGTGTTTTCATCTGGTTGTGTGTATCTTTTTTAATTAGTAAATAAGACTATTTTAAACATTTCTGTAGTTGACTGAAGTGCAAAAAGCACAAATATATTTAGTTCCACCTAAAATAATAGTTTAAATTGGATGCCACAAGCCTTTATAGAGCATATAGTGAGCGGACTTTGGTATTTTTTTGGTATTTGGTATTTTAAATGACAAGCTGATCAACTGCTTCTGGGACAATCTCCTTGAAAGTGGGTAATAAAATAATGCAAATGCATATTTGTAAAGTTCATTGTGAATAATGATTTTTCTTGTTAATTTAATAAAAGTATGCTATTCCAGTGGAAATGTTTACCTGGGTACGTGGTTTGTGCCATGCTTGGGGTTTGCTTGGAGGTTACCAGCCCCTCGCACCAGCCCCTCTCACACTAACTCCCATTTCACCGCTGTTCTCTGTGTAAGGCATTACTTGTTTTTAAAGCGTAATTTACTACACACAACTTGTCTCTCTTTATCCCATAAAATCCTCTATGCACTACCACTTCTGTTGGATTGCGTTAAATAGGCTCGTGGCATTGCTTCAACAGTGCGATGCCCTCACGACGGGCGACCATAATTTTAAACAGGTTTGATTTTCTTGCGATCATGCTATTTCTGATCGGTCGTCAGGTGTTAACCGCTTCTCGTTACCCCATGTACACTACATAACACATAAATAGTCGAACGACTGAAAAATTGTGGCAAAATGGGCCAAAAATCGCACAGTGTATGCCCAGTACAGTGCAAAATCTTCACTGCTTATCCATAAATTCCATATTTGTCCATAGAAGGTAAGACCTGCTGGTGGTCCGTGAGGTGTTCCTGTGCCATTTGCCATTAGAAATGTATCTGTAAACTTAACGTATTGTTCAGTGGTAGAGGAGTGCCATTTACATGTCATTGGAAAGTGTCACATGTCGATTTATCCAGTGGCATGTCTTTTACATGCCACTGGCACGTGTGACATGTTGATTAATCATCTAGGCCCTACTGGATACCGCCTGCATCCTTCAGTCAGAGATGCCGATTAAGTTTCTGGTCACATTATCATATCAGTTTTTGGGTAAGTAGTGTTTTACTTTGGCAGTAAATGTATTTTTGTCACTGTATCAGGCTATCAGAAGACTTGAACTTGAAAAGATATTGCTAGCCCTGTAAGGCAAGCTATTCATTCATTGATTAAAAAATGTTAATCTATTTTACCAAGTCATCTAATGTACGGACACCATCATTACCATTAAAACAATTGATGTAATCTGTTATACATTCAAATATTAACATTAATGGTTTGCTGGGAAATTTCCAATGCATCATCCATGCATTTTGTGTCGGCTAATTTAACGTCAGTTATCTTTCTTATGGTAACGTTAACTTTATCGACGTAAAACTTTACTAACATTACTACAAAATACCAAAGACATTATAGTCGTATTAGTTGCAACCAGTGGTGATTTGACTTTGACTCCTTCTTTTACAGGAGAGAACTGACCGACTGTCAGAAGTTGTAGAAGAAACGGAGATGACCTTGAGATGGGCTAACTCATGGTAACTTTACTAACTTTACTTTACTAGCCTACTAAATAATAAATACATTAAAGTCGCATTTGTTGCAATCAGTGGTGATTTGACTTGATGATAAAATATGTTGTGCTTTTTCTTTTTCGTGCAGAAGAGAACTGACTGACGGACTGCATGGACTTTAAGCCTGTATCTGACACCGGTGATCTGTGCTCATCACGTTGAAGTAGCCATTGTTGTTGGCGGACAATATTGTTGTAGGCCTATCTTTCATTTCAATAAAGGTTGTTAACGTAAATCTAATGTGTCTTCATTCTAAGTATAACAAATAATATATCATCAGTCCAAATAAACAAGGGAGGGGGCGGGGGGGGGGGGGCTAACATTAAAATAAACCCAAACGTAGAGTTGGACTGGAGGCGGGGGCGTCACGTCCTCACACTCTGGGTGCCGCAATCGGGCCGCGTTAAAGCCGAGTGCTCGGAGCGGGATCGGACCTAGATTCATGCCGAGGATTGGCCGAGTGTTTTCGTCTTAATCGGGCCGCGTTAAAGCCGAGTGCTCGGAGCGGAATCGGCCCTTGATTCATGCCGAGGATTGGCCGAGTGTTTTCGTCTTAATCGGGCCGCTTTAGGCCCGCACAATTTTTGCTACCTGGGTTACTCTCTCTGTGTTGAAATAGGTCCGTATATCTTTTTTCTTTTTTGGTGGCATTCTCTAGGCTATATCTTCAGAAAGCAGAACAAAGTGAGTTTGAATAACCAGGATAAGTTTAACACTTTTCTGAGGACATATAGGTTATCACAGATAACGTTACCAGCACAAAACGAACCTGCGCTCAACTCTTGTAGACAACTTTTAACGATTAATGCAGGCTTTGTCCTTGTGAGTGGAACGTGAACCTGCAGGTGCGTTTGAGCCAATCAAATCACAGTATGGATAAGGTTGATGCTGAAGCTCTGGAAAATGGATTGCTAGCACGTCAAAGGAACAAAACCTACTGTCTGCAACTTATTCTATTGCGTCCGCAAATAAATATGTTAATAAATTCATATTGATATATAAAATAAAATGCGAAATATTGGTAGGGACTATTTTGTCGTTCCAAAATATTGGTTGTGACTTGTCCCTATGGTCCCTATGCCAACCTACGCCCATGTGGATTGTGTTCACTGACAATGGTTTCTGGAAGTATTCCTGAGCCCATTCTGTGATTTCCTTTTCAGTAGCATTCCTGTTTGTGATGCAGTGTCGTTTAAGGGCCCGGAGATCACGGGCATCCAGTATGGTTCTACGGCCTTGACCCTTACGCACAGAGATTGTTCCAGATTCTCTGAATCTTCGGATGATGTTATGCACAGTTGATGATGATAACTGCAAAGTCTTTGCAATTTTTTGCTGGGCAACACCTTTCTGATATTACCCCACTATCTTTCTGTGCAACATTGTGGGAATTGGTGATCCTCTACCCATCTTGGCTTCTGAGAGACACTGCCACTCTGAGAACCTCTTTTTATACCCAGTCATGTTGCCAAATGACCTAATTAGTGTTAATTGGTCTTCCAGCTCTTTGTTATGCTCAAATTTACTTTTTCCAGCCTCTTATTGCTGCTTGTCCCAACATTTTTGGGATTTGTTGACACCGTGAAATTTTGAATCAACATATTTTTCCTTTAAAATTATACATTTACTCGGATTAAACTTTTGATCTGTCATCTACGTTCTATTACAAATAAAATATTGACATTTGCCATCTCCACATCATTGCATTCAGTTGTTATTCATAATTTGTTTAGTGTCCCAACTTTTTTGGAATCCGGTTTGTAAAATGACCAGTTCCATGCCAAATGATCATGCATAATGTAATATCCTTGTATAACGTAATCTAAATAAATTGACTGCATGTGCAATTTAAGAAAGGAAAAAAGATATTGCCCATGCTCACAAGCATCAAATATTTTTGAAGGCGTTTACATAATGCAACTGTAGGTCAGATAATTAGGCAGTAATTGAGATAAATTGACACCCCATTTCATAAACACAGCACGGCACAGACATCATGTCTAAAAGCTCTGACCCTGACATTATGGCTTTCCCTACTTGGTCATTGCTTTTCATACTGCTGGCTCTTCTGCAACGCAAAAATATCATCCTGCACCTGAAATATCCAGCAACTCATCCGCTCTCTGCCACCACTGTCAAAAATCATTGGCCTCATTGATTCTGGTGCTACACAGGGAAATGGCACCCATCCCTCCCCTCTAAAGAAATCAATGTAACCTTTTCAGCAGTGAATAATGAATCTGGAGAGGAAAATAGGAGAAAGACGCGGTGAGACTGACTATGTACACACGTGAGCCACAGCTTTAATGAAATGATTAATGTCAGGGTGTAAAATAATGCCAGTGAAGCCTTGGTAGCAGACAGCTGCAGTGGCAAGCCTTAGTTTTTGTTGTTGCAGAGCCTATGGCATATAACCTGTTTTTTGTATTTCTGAAAGATCGACTTGAGTTCCTGCAAATTATTTTATCTAAATAAATATATACTGTACAAACTGCATGTACATTGATAAATGACTGGTAAAATCATTTTAGCGTATGTATCAGGGGGTCAGGATTTGGCTGGTTAGATTCAACCATTTAGCAAGGCACTTTCTCAGTGACATTTCCTATAAATAAATGATCAGCATCAGTGTAATTTCCAGCACTATTTCCCCTATGGTCAATGTTAGGTGCCTCCTTTCAGCACCTGTCCCATTTTCTCCCATCAAAAAAAAAAAAAAAAAAAAAACTCTCCCGTCATACTCCAGCTTTAACAGAAAAAGTAATTAGTTACATTGTGTGATACATTGAGTTTATATTGATTATGGAAACTTACTAAGGCAATACTGTTGACTAGCCCATGTATAGACACAATTCAATTACACATCTAATCTTCTATTTTATGTTGCTGTTCACCCAAACCATGCTTACTTGCCTTGTGGTCTATAAAATTCAAGCTTTAGCACACATTATTGCATATTTTATGTGGCTATTATTTCCTGAGCCTATCTGCATCTTTTCTGAATTCAGCCTGAGCAACAAAATGCTTTTTCCTGAACACATTCATTATGCCATTAAAGGTATCATAGAACATGTTTTCTGACTGTCAGAAATTGTTCTTTGAGGCCAAGGAGCACTGCTAGAGCTTCTTATTCAGGCTCATTTAAAAGGGTTTGAACGAAACGATTTGTATTTCAAGCCCCCCTGGCAAATTCAACCTGGCAACAGGCGGTTGGACCAGAGACAGTCATAAACTATTTTTGATTGAACCATACAAATGTAGGAGGTGTATCCTTTTCCATTGATGTAACTGCGGGTCTCTGTTCAGATTGGCCCGTTTCAGCGCTGCCATTTCTAGTTTGAAATTTACATGTAGAAGCAGGCGAGAGATGGTTTTCAAGTTTTGGTATGTTCCAGTGGATACCTTAAGCTACCTAAATTCAACAATAACAAGGTCAATGTGGTTCAAAAACCATCTTCCGCCTCCTTCTATATGCAAATTTCAGGCTAGAATTCGCCGGGCTGAAAAAAAAAAAAATTCTGAAACTCGTGCTCTGCGTACGTAGACAGCGCAAAACTACACCTCAACTACATTACATTGTCCAATCCAAAGAGCTCTGCGCTAGAATCTTTGGTCCAATCAAAAATGGTTTGGAACAGTCGCTTGTCCAGCCCCCTGTTGCTTCAGTAAGCTATAAAGAACTGTAGTCTATGTAATAGCCTAGCTAGCTAACATTGAGAACGGCTAACGGCTCTAAGAAAAATAAGTGCATGTTGAATTTCTATTTGAAATAAGTGCATGTTGAATTTCTGTTTAACTGGAGAACATACGGAAAAAATGTCAGCACGTGTAACGGGTTGTCCGGAATTTGCACTACCTTCCTCAAGAACCTCGCATTGGGGGTAGTTGATGTTTATCTACAACCACGTTCCACTAAACTTCAACCCGAGATTGGCCATTTCACCCCAGATTGTTTCACCAACCTTGGGCTGTACCGGCTTTTCACTAACACTACGCCTGAAACCAGGATCTATTCCAACTATTCTCCAAGCACAACCGATTCTGCCGGTAGGTAACCACGCTAGGAATCAGTGTCGCCATAACCATAGAATTGTAGACTTGTACTGGTATTTCTATGACCTTAACAGTTTGCCTACTTGATGCTACTTCGATATCCAGGTTATTGCGAAGCAAAAAAACACTCGGTCACTAAAATGTTGGTAGGCTAGCAAGCTAACCATTACAACAGATACTAATGTTGCATTACCACTTATACCCTGCAAGGATCGGCAACTTTGCTATTCATAAGTTCAGAAGTGCAAATTCGGTTTGACAGCAGTAGTCATAATTTCACTACATTTATTCTACATTTATACTATGATTCAAATGGTATCATTTGAAAGCCCTGTTTCTGTAAATTCGTTTGATTTGCGTGTCGTGTCTGTGCGATGTCGGGTTCGCGAGTTATTGAACTTAGAATAGTGTGATGACAGCACTGATTGTCAACTGTACTATTTATAAATTTAAGGTAAATTTAAAAATTCTAATCTCAGCGCCACATCAATGCACACACAGTGCTGCATATAGTTTGAAATCCCTGGTTGTCCTCTTTCCGGTGATATGCGTTTCATCCCGCTGTGACATGTCATTCCAGAGTAAACTGACAGAGACGGAGGTATGCGACTTTGATAGCTTAACCATTTACTGTTTACTCAGATAGTTCATCAATTTACCGATTTACTAAAATAGTCCTTAATGTAAAATGCCAATTCTGTTTAACTTCCCAATGCCGTGTCTGAATGTGTGAAGTTTTAATTACATAGTAGCTACATAACGTTAGTTACTGGGAATTCTAATAAAACTTACCAGTCTGACACGTTCATTTCCAAACGCAAAGGATCTGGCTGTTGTATGGCTGAATTCCTGACAAGTCCATTGCGTGTTTAATAGCTCAGATAGTTAACACGATTTACTGTTTACTCAGATAGTTCACCAAAAGAGTATAGTGAAAGTAGGGAGCCCATCCGCTTCAGCGAGGCCTCTCAATGAACTAGCCAATCAGCGCAAGGAGGCGGGAAACTGGCCAAGGGGCCGGAAATACGAACATTTTGTAATGAGCATGTATTTCTGAGCATGGAATAGACGGCCTAGTGATGCTCCTGGGTCTTTTTCAGCCGCACAAATTTGCATACGCAATTATTGAGGCTCAAAGAATATTTTATGATGGTCAAAAAACGTGTTCTATTGGCTGCTTAAGGAAAAACAAGCAAGGCATCAATGCGTCCCCTTTGGGGAGTCAGTGGACACTGCATATCCACTGTCTAGATGTTTCCTTTTGCAATTTCATGAATATCCCATGCACATCTATAACATAGATTTGTTTCGCCCTCACCTGCCCCAGTAACATAATAAATAAATAAATAAATAAATAAAAATAATGATACTCCCATGTATTCAGATTTGGCTTCACTAGCCTAGCAATTCCCCCTGAAATGACTTCTTCACTTTCTCCACAATACCTCCATGATGTATACATAGATGGATGACTGGGGAGAGAAATAGATATAGTTTTAGATGACTGGTGAGCACACCTCTTCACTACACACAGAGACACATTATTGTGCCAACTGTTAGTTGGTGTGCACACTTCCTTTTTAAGACAGTGGCTGAGGTCATTGAAGTCTTGCCATCGTGTCAGTACATTCATGTTCTCAGGGCACAGGTGGTCAAGGCTTCGCTTTCTTAATTAAGCCCACCAGCCTGCGGAGAGAGGCTGACAGTCAGGCGAATAAGGCCTTGCAATTTGTCCTTTAATAATGCAGCATCAGGCACATAAAAGCCAGGTCCTATCGCTATACTCTGGCTAATTCATTACTCCTCAGAGGCTGTATCGATTTAGCAGAATGGTTCCTTTTGGAAGACTGGGTGTGGTGTGAAACACTAGCTCTGGGTAACTGGGGGAAGGAGATGTTTGTTTTGACCAGCTGAAATAAGAAGCAAAAACAGGAGTCTCTCATTGAAGGGGGAGACCAATTTACATTCTCCACTGATGTGGGGAGGCACAGGGGCAGGTATAATGGTGCTCTGCAGTGGTAGGTGTCTTTCAGGTCGCCCATCAGCTTGGTGAAAACAAGTAGAAAGGCCATCTTTCTGCTGAGTAATTGGCTGCCTAATGAATTGTATGGCAGACATTGGCTTGCTGTGGGAAGATCTGGGGACACCAGGCATCTTCGCTCAACATCGGAAGTCAACGATTTATTGGTGTTCTGTCCACATGTGCAGTTACTGACAATACCGGCATTACACTACAATCCACAGACATGGCAAGCTGATTTTTAATGAGCCCTAATTATAGCATCAGAAAGGTACTATTGCAATTGGCCAATCAGAGGGTTGTTTCTATGGTAACCCTCCTGCTAAGTATTAACTGAAATCGAGGTATACGAGGACACTTTCTAGCATTATGCCAGCCTGTAAACTTTTTCCCTCTTTCAAATCTGTCACTGGGTGAGGTAGAGAAAGAAAAAAAAACACAATCCCAGATTTAGCAAAACGGATGTGGAAGGATTTTGTCTCGACTTTGTACTGACTTTGGTCTCTGTCTTTTTTTTTTTATCTCTGTCTCAAAGTATTCCAAAGCAAGTAGGGAGCAAACGTGTAGCCTGTGTGTGTGAGTGTGCATGCAAGAGAGAGAGAAAGAGAAATCTATTAGCATGAAGTGCAAAGTTATTCTGTGTAATAACCTCATGCTGTCAGAACTATTGATAATGACAGCGAGAGAGGTTTGCCTTGGCAGTCTCCGGCTTTGTTCCTGTGCTGGTTGCACGGAGTCTGCGTGGGAGGGATGACAGCTCAAAGGGAGTGGTGGGGCTGAGGGCGGCCATGGGACACAGAGCTGCAGCACAGCTGATGTTTGTTTTAAGCTGATGGAGACAGTGGGAGGATGAGAGAGGGGGAATGAAAAGAGAGAAAGACAGAGAGGAAATGCCCTCTTTGTCACTCATTATGTGGCTGACCTTGCCAGCATCCTCATTAGGTCCAGGCAACTAGGGGTGGGGGAAGAGAGAGAAAGGAGAGGTTATAGTCCAAATCAAACAGAAGGGCACTGTGATCACACACATCATGCATGTTGTAAAGTACCATCTTGCTCTGGGACGGACTCAAAAAATCCTGCTTTTACAGAATGCACAACAATCTTGGTTGCCAATAATGGCTTGTGTGTAAGTGTCAATATGCATGCGAAGGACACATAGAACTGTACACAATGGGTAAAAATACACCCGCTAAAGTGCACCTTTAAATATATATATATATATATATCAATTTTTTTTTTTTTTTTTTTTTTTTTTTTTCTTCTCAGGGGAAAATTCTACATTAGGCCAAGGACAGCACAGGTAACACACATGGGAGAATCTGAAAATGAAGTCCACTGTGGCACCTCTCACTGGGTGGATGTCTCTAGGTGGAGTGGGTTGCTCAGCCTGTCCCAGTTTGATACACTTCATAACTGGCTTATATGTGCCTACTAAATTGATTTAAGAGCCACCTCTGGTTCAAGGTTGTGGAAGCAAGGCAATTTGTCATTTTCTTTAAATCAAATCAAGCGTCAATTTAATCACACACACTTGTATAGAAAGGCATTAGGCTCCTAACCTGTGACGGTAGTGGGGCGGGACACGAACATCCCTTGATCATTTAAAACATGTGGTCACATGCTGCAACCATGAAAGATGGCTAAGCATGTTCAATGCTGCTCGGGACGTGATTTATATTTTGGTACTATGCATTCTGGTCAGAGGACTTTCAGTGAATTGCCCATAATTCTCGGGCAGTCTTTAATTATTAAAACAGGACTATTTAATTATAATAACAGGTGTATTTGGCCTATAATACAACCACTGGAGTGAACAAATTCAAATCTTTAATGCTTTTGCATTATTATTTTTTCTTTTATGCAAACTTACCAGCTGGGAAAAGTCTAAAAGTAATATTTTTACCTTCAAGGTAACCTGTGAACTGCAATCTGTTTGGCTCTCAGTACTGTCATGAACAATCTGTAAAATTCATTAACAAAACATAAGTTAGGATTTTCACTTAGTTTGCAAATCACCCAGTAAATGCCCTCTGCACAAGAACAAAACCATTCATTCAGTTTGATTTCAAACAGTGATATACTAGCCCTGAGGCAAAATACTCCTAAAAACTTTCCCATCTCTTTAAATCAAAGCATTCTCTCACCTTTATTTATTTCCCGAATAAGATTAAGGACTTTATGCAAACGCTTGGGACAATAAGCGATAATATCTTACTCATCAATTTAGGAGCCTTCTCCTCTCAGCAGGGGCGATGGGATGATAAGGAATGCATAATGAAGGGAGAGATAGCCGACTACTAATAAGGGGCTGTAGTCCTCTAGGCTCCCTGTGCAGAGTAAACACACTCTGAGCACCCTGGCGCTCCTCGCCCTGCCATCGCCAGCACCAGCGTTTGAAGCTGGGAATGCTGGGCCAGGGATCCTCAAGAGATGCAAATACCAGGACTCAAATCAGAAGGACTGAAAAAAGAAGGATGTGTGTGTGTGTGTGCGAGTGTGTGAAGATGTTGAACAATGGGCCATTCTGAATTCACATTCACATTTTACTATAGGCGTTCAAATGCAGTTGTTTCTCAGTAGAACGACAAGACCGTAGCGAGATGCCATAGTTGGAGGACAAAATTTTAAACTGTGAACTAATAAAATTAGAATAAAAAGTTAAAGATAAAAAATAATAGTAGAATTAAACACCCGCCAACCCGCCAAATGCGGGTTAAAAATAATTTTCGCGGGTATTGAGAAATACTTGCCAGCCACTTTGGCCGGTGATGCATGAGCCAATCATGCAAATCATGTCAGAGACGCTCTGGCTCGTTTGTCCCCTCCATCCTACATTTCACATAAACACTACACTATGGAGGCAGGAGATGAAAATGTTGACAGAGCGTGCGAAAAACAAAGAGAAGGAAGTTTAATTGTAAATGGCAGACAGGTCGTCATTGGCTAGTGTTTGGTAGTAAAAATGCAGTCATGTTTTGTCAGATTTGCCGTGAGTAGCCTACACGAAAGAAAAAAACTGTCTTGTGGTGGGGACCAGTAATTTTAAAATCGAGGTAGTAAAGGACCAGTTTTATGTAGTTTGTTGTGTGTATTGCACTTTCTGTGCGTTTTTCATGCACTGTTAATAAAATAATAAACATTTCATTCATTGGCATTCAATCATTTGAAATTCTGATTGGCTGGTAACTTCAGAAAGTTACCAGCCACTTTGACTGGTAATCAAAAAAGTTAATTTAAACTATCCAGAGTGGAGCCTATTTCACAGTCACAGAGCAGCAACTGAAAACTCTTGCAGCCTCCATTTGTTTTGAGGTATGAGCGGGGAACTGAAAGAGGTTGTGAAGAGAACGTTTTCTGGAGACAGTGAGGTATACACTTGCTAATCCTTTTAGAGCTTAAAGTATATCATCTGCATAGAAGTGAAACTGAAAGCTTTGTGCTAATGTGGAGAAAGTACCTTCAGAGAAAAGGTATTGTAGATTAAGGTGACCTCTGAGAACCTCTGAGAACTCGAACAAAGTGCAGACAAAGAACATTTTCTTGTATAAGGTTGTGAATCCACTTGGCTAGGTTACATCGACAGTCACTCTTTATTTGAAGGTTTGTACAAACGAGTGACATGAGTCTGTGATAAACATGACATTACATATATCCTGAACATGAGATACAGACATTACAAAAACCCAATGACACTTGATAGCAGTCACAGTAGTCATATTTATGATACATGTCATGTCTTGTTTATGAAAGGTACATGCCACAGGTACATGCCACATGTGTTAAAGACACCTTCAAATAAAGTGTTACGTGATCAATAATCTTCACATCTCAAAATGATCCTCCCCACAGATTTATGTGGAGAAGATATTTCCAAGAGGACTACATCTGTAAGTCAATTGTTGACTGCCTTATGAAAAAGAAGCACAATCAAAGAACAAAACATTATGTTTATACATAACTACCTGTGATGTGCCTCTTCCTGTATAGCCAGAGTAAATGCAAGGATGTGCTTTGGTTCTGGTGCCGATTCTGATTCTGGTTTACAGGAAAAACAAGGAATGCTGGTGCCAGCTGTAGAGGCTGTCAGATAACCCTTTCCGACCACCATGCCATCAAAAGACGATTGTGAGGCAAAGTAACAAAGTGAGAAGTTGACAAGGGATGGCTCCCATCTGGTGACCTGTTAGGCAGCCAGAAGGCACAGGTGCAATAAGCAGCAAAGGCATTGAGGTTCAGATGCCAGTGATGTTCACTCTCTCCTATTTTATGATAGAAGAAGAAATGCAGAATCAAATCTTTTATGTTTCAACTGTGAATATATCTCCCAAAGTATTATTGTCCTAAAATATGCTGCAAGCTTGTGCAGAGGGTATATTCATCAGCAAACACAATATGCAGCTCCCTTTTGTTCGCATTATCTTGATGGAGAACATAATTACTGTTGACAATCTCCACTGTATTGTAGTGTACTTATTGACTCCCATTGCATCTGCCTGATGAGCATGGTTGTTTCTCAGTTCAAATGACACACACACACGCACACAGTTTTTTTTTTTTTGTGACCGTGTGTTTTCTCTGCCTAACTCCTCTGTCACAGCTGTATGGATTTTGTAATTGCGGCTAATTATGTGAGAATGGTTATTGCAGTGGAATTTATGGCTGTTGATAGAGCTTGCTAAACAAACATTAATGAAATGCTGCTCCACGTTGCATAATTAGCGCAATGATAACAGAGGACAAGCCGACCTATATTAAATAGTGCCATATTCCAACTCCTCCTGTAGGGTGGTAGAACCAAACAGGTGGAGCAAGATGCATCATGGTAGTGCATGAGAGCATAGCTATGTAGTTGATGTGGTTGGCTTTAGTGGACAGTACTCTGTGTTAAGATAGTTTAAAATGAACTCTGTAAAAGATGACTAAACATTGCAAAACGCTTTATACATCACTTATAGAGATGAATGAGAACTGTTGAGAATTGTTTCTAAATGTCGTGACTGCTGAACTTGCCCCTCAATTTGGTTTTCTCTGGAGTTGATAGTCAATCACAACCTCTATGGGCAGAAGGGTTTTGAGATAATGATACCATGTGTAAAATGTACATGCTGGTCATCAAAGTTACCTAAGTATAATAGCACTTTTTTTTTACTTAACATTACCTTAATGTTTAGAATTGTTTTTGTTGTCAACGTCTACGCATGGGACAAGTGTAAAACGTCATTTCGATTCCTTTGTATGTCGAGTACATTTGAAGAAATTGACAAATAAAACTGACTTTGACTAAAGTGCTAAGTTGTTTGTAACTGGACTTCATTTTGGAGGCTTTTTACCTTTTGATGATACCTGATGATGGAGCAGCAGGAGATATCTCTGGACATCTGTAGCTGCAGCTGTCAACTGCAGACTATACTATAAGCATAAGCTTTAGTCAATGTGTAAACTCAAGTGAGTGTCATTATGACCACAGGATCCAGAGGATGAGATTTTAAACAGAGCAGTTAAACTTCATTGGATGGAATCACAAGGCACAATGTAACAGTATGCAGATAGATAATGTAGATATCTACACTATGTAATGTAGGTGTAATCAGTATGTAGATAGCCCCCTCCTCGGTTGAAAGTTGTTTTTCGGTTGTTTTTTTCAGATTGACATAGATAGCAGATGGTCTCCCTCACCCCTCCCTCTAACCACACGAAAGTGTATAGACGTTTTTAGTTAGATGGAATTCTTAACAATGTCAATGTGTTCCAAAATGCTTTAAACTGTCTGACAGACCCTGGACTCCTAAAGACTGTCCCTTTGTGGGAAGCACTGTCCTACTGAAGTTGTCCTTATGTGTTGGGCCATGTGTCTGTAAAGTGGTGGCCTAGTTCTTCCAATACACAGATCTTGGCATTCTGTATTTCACTTTTGCATTTCATTTTTACATTGTTGAGGTTCTGTCTTGGAGTTTTGTCCTAAGGGGTGAATCAGTCTCTGTCTGATTGTGATTCCAGAAAGTGGCTAATTTATATGGATCTTGCGCAACCTAACCACAAGGATTCATATAAACCAATCACTAAAGCTCAGGCTATGACATGTCATACTGATAGTCTGGCAGCCTGTCCAGTTACTAGTCACTTGGAGCAGACTTCAGTGTGCTTACAAATATTGTTGACATTGTTACTCTGATAGCTTTGGACATAGCATCAAAACTAACTAATAACACACACACACACACACATAGTTTTATTTATTCTTTCAGATTAATAGAAAGTAAGGGACTCCCTCAGAATGTATGGGTAAGGATATTTTTAATTTTGTATTTGTCTATATTTGTTTAAGCTATGCTAATGAAATATTCCTTCAATGTTATATGTAATTTTGGGGGTGATACAGTGCACTAGATGGGCAAGGAACCATATATGGTAACTTAATTTTCTCCATGAAAAAAAAAACAATTGACAAAAGACAAACATCTAGTATCTTCTATTAATAACACTCCAGATTTCAGGGATTTCAAGGAGTGTCCTATAGAGGTTCAAGTACTGCTTGATATAATTAACATGTTTATTCTCTTGACTGTTTGTAATTGCTACAACAATTAGTACTTCTCACAATTGTTACAGCAGTAGCAGTGTTGGAAGGGTGACTGTCGTTATCAATTTGAATGTAAAACCATACAAGGTTATTGCTCTTTAAGGCTCAAACAAGGTCCCAACTAGGCTCAGTCTTCAGTCGTCTTTCTTCCACCCCATATTTTCAGCTTGCTGATGATTTTCACACTCTTAATTTGTTGACTTTTTGCCTCCAAAATGTATTCACTCTGTAGAGAAAGGGTTGAACATCTATGTGTTTCAGGTACTCATTAGCTCGAGTAGGCTTTGGGGTTGGCTGGAGCTTTCATGACTGAGTCAGTAGCAGCTCTGCTTCATGTGTGAGAGACACTCAACTATTTCTAGTCTGATAAGTTCAGACTTGATAATGGTCTCCCTCTGGCATGGACCCAGTGCTGTTTGCCTTGTCAGCATTTGCATTCTGTATACAGGCAGTGGATTTGCTCCTTGCCCCCACTCCCCTTCTGGTTTTCCCATTTCCACGGTCTTTGAATATTGTGTACTTAATCAACGTCGTGTGCTGGCCCCTATTACCTTCCCCTTCAATCACATCCTATGCAAAAAGGGAAAGGGGGGGGGGGGGGGTGTTGAGGGCTAGAGGTTTGTAGAAGTGTATAGGTTTTTACAAGCAAAATGCACAGAATCATTACAAGAGATGAAACAAATGGACATAATTAGAAGCCAATGCAGTGAAGCAGACAGCGACCCATCTGACATACAGGATTTAATTGAGTCCCAGGAGAGCCTCTCTCGCTCTCTCTCTCTCTCTCTCCTGGGTTAAGCATACACTTTAACAAAGGATAAACAAGTGCATAGACTGAAAAAAAAGGTTTCAATTTGTGATTTATGTCACATTCAATCTAGAAACCAACATGAGAAATTATGTAGCAGAATATATTTTTTTCAAGCCCAACTTATGAATGCATGCATATGTACAAAGACCTCCATTCCACTTCATATCCAATCCAGAATAAAACAATATTATTTGTAGATAATTGGAAGTTGACATTATCTCCATTGTTATACTGTATCTTTCTAAACACAACAGCTGGAAGAAAAGTGTCTCTGCAAAACAGACATTCTCAAGTTCAGAAATATCAAATTTAGATCTCCAGCATTCCTTCATTTGACCTTTGTACTTCTTGTACTGAGAACATTAAAATGATTGCAAACATTAACATTTCATTTATTCAAGGTATATTTAAAATTCAGTATTATAAAAAGAAGTCCTGGTGGTGGGCCCAGGGGTGCCACTAGAAAATAAGTGGTCGACGAGGTGACCTATTGTATGAAATGAATGGTAGTGACTAATTTTGTATAACTGGTCACATTGAAGGCCATTATCCCACTTATTTCACATATGTATATTTAGGATATATATTTTTCACTACAATTTTCTTCATATTTAGTAATCATTTGCATGAACTTCAGAAAACAACATATTTTAGCTACCATTAAAGAGGGAAAATATGAAAATATGAAAGTATTCAAGTTTGTGTTCCCATAGCTACAATGTGACATTGCAGCACTTGTTAATGTGCTCAGGCAAGGTTACATTTGTTAGTTTAGATTTGTTTGTTATAGTTACAATTCATAAGCACATGAATATGGAATTGTAATACAATTTACTTTAAAGGTATTCTAAGGTGAGCAGACTTGGTGTGGCAAAGATGGTCATAGACATTTGGGCATGGAATATCTTTACTAATGAGTGCAGTTAGTAGGAAGATTTGGTACAACATGGGCTAAGTCTTCTTTTTTTCTGAAAGATATTACCACCAATCACATTACTGAGGGCATATGCTTTTAGATTTTCATAATGCTTTTAGATTATTTGTTGTTGCTAACTGGATCACCATAAATTGTACAGTTATGTTATAGCCCTGTTTGATGGTTGCCTTACCCAGTAAACAATGTTTTAAATCAATGGTGCACTCCCAAACACAACCCTGCTCTTCGAGATCACAAAGTGCTGTCGGCAGATGAATATGCAAAAAAATGAGTTTGCAATATCATTATGAAACCAAGGTAAGGTCATGTAAGACTTGGTGTGCAAGCAACACCAATAATGGAAAGATTTTAAAAGCTGTATTTATCTTTTGCAAAGAAAACATGCAGTGATGGGTAACAGTCATATTTTTCCATCCCTATGCTGTGCATCTAGGTTATGTGTTTTTTATTGCTCAGATTGTAGCATCCAAGCAATGGATCTAAGCAAAAGGACTATAAAATTTCTTCTACAAATATATTGTCTGAGACTCAGTTGTTAAATGAATTAGTTTACAAAGGCTGTGAGTGCTCTCCTGGCTGTTTTCACAATTGGGACACATCTGTGACAAATCGTTCAACTAACATCACTTTGTTCAACTAAGTCACATTTCTTTTTTACAGATGCCTTGACATCTCCCTGCTTTATGTACCTATGAATTGTGGGTAATTCTTTTTCCTTTAAAGTCTCTGTGTGCGTCAGATTGGCCAAATACTCCAGACCTTACAGTGTGCTAAACACTTGAGCAATGATGCATCATCAACATGCAGTGGTGGTAAGGTTTACAAAGCGAAAACATATTTCCTAAATGGACAAAACATCCCATCTCATGTTGTTCTTTTTTATTTTTTGTCATAAACCCCAGTCATTCACGCCTGTGAAAGACTGACCTTCCTCTCCTTTCACAAATGGAAATGCATCAAGATCCAATAAACGAGTCTCTGAGACTTGAGGGCCTCACTGCCTGTATCTTTTTAAAAAAAAAACCCTCTGTGTGCAAATGACTACTCAATATTTAATAAACATGGAGGATATTTCTACCCCCTGACGACCGCACAAACCACAAAAGCAATCACTCTCTCTATCTCTCTTTCTCTCTCCCTCTTACTGTCTTTCTCCCTGTCTCTCTCTCTAAAGATTCTCTATAGAATATTAATCTCTGATGTGAAACTGAGATGTTCTCACAGCGTCGTCATTAGCACTGTCACAACAATAGGATGTTTAGCTTTCTCCACAACTGGGATGATGAATGCTTACAGGCATCCAACCACCCACAGAATGACAGGATTCAATTTATCGCAAGGCTCAGTGATAGATAATGTATGCTCAGCCTGTGATAGGAAAAAGTTGAGCATGGGGACAGCGTGTGCAAAGGTACATTTAGCATCTACTTAGTTGATTCACCAACAATATATTCTTATTATTAGATAGCAAGAATATCATCACAAAGCACAAAGAGTAGAGACCAATTAAATTTGGCTTGTACAACACCTCCCTCTTCTCCACAGCAGTACATCTATTTAATGTTATCAGCATACATCTGCATATTCAGACTCTGTATTCTGTATTACTTTGTAAAACATTAAAGCAGTAGTCCAGAGTGGATCATTCCAAAAGCCCTGAAAATGTCAAATGCTGTTGAGAATGAGAAAATCAGGTACACCTGTATTGAATAGCTTACCTGCAAGTCAATGTTTTTTATGAGTGCCTAGGCCCACCCGGTTAGCAGGAAGTTTGCAATTTTAGTCTGTACTATATCAAATTTTCTCCTTTTTCTAGCAACTGCACTTGGCAGCCTTGAACAATAGAGCTATGGTTTGGCTCACTCTGGACTCTAAGTCATTACCCTACACCTTCAACATCTTTACCCTCATCACCATGCTGGCCCTGCCTCTCTGTGTCTCTTGCTTAAAGTCTAAGGGAGCTCAGTTCGAATGGCATTTCCTGAGACTTGGTAAGTGTGAACTGAGCCACTGTAAAGGTGGCGGGAGAATGACCGGTCCCCTGGACTCGAGTGGTTCCCTATCCCTGGAGGCTTATATGGATTGATGGTGACACAGAGATTTATGCAAATGCAGTCCAGCAGCCCTCAGCATTGCATTCCACATACCATTTATAGTCTGAGACTTTAGACACAGATTAGTTTTTTTAACCAACACAATAAACATTGTGAAGAAATTCATTCCGAGGATATTGCATTGTGCGCATGACACACATGTTGCAAACATGCTGAATTGGCTTTTATCCTTTAGGACAAAGCATAGAAATTACTTTATTTGAACACTACACATAGACACGACAACTGCATTCAGCTAATAAAACAGTCACTTAATGAGATGGGGTAGTTCTACAGGGACATAGTGTTTGTGTCCGTCAGGAGTTATTCTCAACAACAGGACACCGCAGAAGGACATTGGTGTGGGTTTTCAGTTAGAAAGGAGCAAACTGGTTTTATATTCTTCCTTTCTATGGCTACATATCGTAGAAGGCCAAAGTTTTACAGCTTTGAGTGAACTACAGTAAGTGCATTAGACTGTCTTGTATTACATTTCAATATCATTACTTTTAAAGTGAAGTTTGCTGTGGTTTACTGCCTTCAGTGTTTGCTGGATGAGTGGCTGATGTAATTTGTCTTTTGGGTGGATGGTAATTCAGCAGGGTGAGCTGAGGCAAGGAGAGTGCTAACTCCACCGAGGGTTCTGCAACATGAAGCAGATGGTTCACTGTACACCCTCTCTTACACATGCCCACGTAGATCCTTCCTACAAGAAACACATAAGCAGTTACATATATGCAAGACCTGGACTGTGTGTGTGTGTGTGTGTGAGAGAGAGAGAGTATCTCTCTCTCTCACACACACACAAACACACACACATACACATACACAGTTTTTTCCTCTCACATCAACTCAACCTATTATTCTCCACCTGTCCTGGGCAAAACATTCTGAGCTGAAACACCTTCTCCTCAGAGTTTCTGCACCTCAGGCTGTAGAGAGCCTCAGAGGAGAGACAGAGGAGTGCTGCCGAGAGCAATGTAACCCAGATCCTCCCCAGCATCTGCCAAGGCATCACGAGGACAGGGAATGAGAGGGAAAAGAAGAGGGCTTAAGAGAGAGGAAGGGAAATGGGCACAGAGACACAAAGGGAGTAACGAGAGGTAAGAAAGCAAGGGGAGTGCTGGAGGTGAGAGAAGTGGAGTCCAACTCCTCAGGCTGCATCTCTCTCTCTCTCTGTCTGTGAGGCACCGCTCTGATGACTGTAGTCTGTGTGTGAGGAGTCGTGCTCTGTAGCTGATAACAAGTGCCCTGCCAGGGCCAGACCTACAGCAGACCATTTTTACACAGTCCCAAAGGCTGTGCTTCACCATGGGAGAGTTGTGTTTGAGTGAGTGTGTGTGTGTGTGTGTGTGTATGTGCATGTGCATGTATGTGTGAAAGAACTCATATGGGTGGTCAGAGCATGTCTATAACCAATAGAAATAATAAAGTATGTCAATAGTATATAATAAAAAGAAAGTACTGTATAGTGGACGTTTTTTCCTTTTAGGCATTCTATTATTCTGGGCATTTTTTTAAACTTGTGAGAGCACTGTAAGCTAAGAGAGTGTTAGAGAAAGGCTTGTGAAGTGAATGCACTCTTCCCTGGCAGATGACAGCCAAAAGAAAGCTTTAATTGCGGCTGTCAAGATTCTGAGACAGATAAAAAAAAACATTACTTTGTTTCCACTGTTTCAGAAGCAATATCACAGTAGGCCAGATGCAAAGCAAGATGGAGGGAATTTGTCGGGAATGTCATTCCAGAGAATTTTTACTTTCATGCTGAGAACGTAGCTGATGGGTGGGGGCGTTGGGAAGTTAAAAATGCTGGATCACACACAAAGCTCTGCAGACTCATAAGCAGTTGTTCCTGCATGTCTGCATAAGGATTCCCTGACAGGGTGCATATGGCGCCATCATGGAACGCTTCAGCACTGTCACTCTCACAGCACTAACATAACACAACACATTACTGGTGGCCACCATGTTTGACTGCTCGCTGCTGTGGCGGAGAGACAAGGTGCTCTCTGTCCTGTTAGTGGCAGCTCTTCATCATTAATGAGAGGTTGTAAATTAGAGCTTTGTGTGGCCCAGTTAAATGTGTTGTAATTACAGGTGACCTGATCCCTGTAAACCCGTGTACCCAGATTCACCATGGCAGAAGTGAAGTACTGCATAGATGGATTGAAATCTGTCTAAGCTAGAGACAGAAGGTTGTTCTCAGAAGGCCAAATTAGCATAATAAGATGACTTAAAAAAAACTCATTTTCTTAACTGTTATTGTCCAATGACACGAAGTGCACTGTCATGATTAGAGATAATTAAATACAAAGCTCTTTTAATGTTCAATGTTACCGCTGACTTAACTTGATAACATGATAATTACACATAATGGCAGTCTGGCACAGTTACACGTATGGCAATGGAAATGGTGTGTGGAGAAGATTTATGATAGTGTTTGGCATTTGCCTAGCTTATTTATGAGATGGTTAGGCAGGAGCACCTATGACTTGTGCTCTGTGCTTTAATTAATGTTGCACTGATCAACCACAAGAACCCATTAAAACATTAGCCAAACACCCTCCACCTCCCAGTTCAAAAAAAAGGGGTACCGGCAATTACACAAATTTTTACAGATTTCAGTGCCTTGTCGGATCTAGACACAGCAAGCATTTATTATTTCGCTCTGTGTTAGCTGGGGTTTATGTGAGCAAACTGATGGCAAGACTGCTAACTAATTCCTGAGATGGACTGTGTGACCTCACCTGGGAACTCAGCATGATACCACTCATACCACATACTGTACATCACAACCAGTAGCAAGCAGTAGAGCCTGGTTAAATCAGAAAGAGTCTGCCCACCAGGGAGCAATGTATCCCAAGGGATATGCAGATGCTCGCACAAAGTGAAACAATATGAACATTTGGTGCATCAGAATTCTCACCAATTTTCATTAATGTATGTGGACATATTTTACAACAAGACTCACAACTCAGGAACCCATTCTGCTTAAATTACTGGAATATCACTGAAAGGTATAGCAAAGTGAGTGTTTGAGTGAGGCTGGATGTAATGTAGAGGCTACACTGCCAGCAAGTAATGGCAATTCTCATTTTCATGTCAATGTATGATTTTACCCCACATTTGAGCACTCAGTGTTGTATGCATTAATTCATCTGTATGGTACAACGGCAATCCACCTGTCTCCCAGGGGGCCTTGATAAAGGCTTTCTGCTTGTCTGCATTAATGAGCCTTATGTCTTTAATCCGCCTCTTGACAATACCATATAGATTCCCTATGTTCAGGTCTGGTGAATCTGCTGGTCAATAATTTCAGTTGTCATTCCTAGGATTGGCACTTTTGGTTGTCAGCAGGCCCAAAGTTCTGCTGGATGAATGAAATCAGCATCCTCATTAAGTTTGTCACTGGAAGAAGACATGAAATGCTCTTCAATTTGGAGCTCAGTGCTCCAAAGTCTTCTTTTTAGATGAAGGCATTTCATCTGCCATACTCAAAATGAAAGCAAGTCATTTAGGAATCAAGGTTCTAGACACCATGTGAAGAATAAAGAGCTACAAAATCCAAGTTGTTGAGATCTAGCGTGTAGTTTCCAGTCAGTGAAAGTTTGGGATGTTTTGTCATCAGCTGCTGTTAAGAACATGAGGTGAACATAGTCATCTGCCAGGGATGTATAGAGTACCTTAATGCTTCCTTCTAGTGAAGAGTTTTAGGGGGATGATGAAATCAATAATCTCACAATTGGAATCTGCCCAATAGTAACAATAGCTAGTTTAATGACCATAGAATCAATATGCTTGATTGGCCTCCAGTGATAAAACATTGGATGACATCTTGCAAGTGCAGTAAATTTGCCAAGAGTCATTGGAGAACTGAGAGAGCATTACTGTAATTTCACCAAATTCTCACCTGACAGTATTGCCTTACAACCCTAAATGTCAGATTCTACAAAGCTAGGCAACGTCAACAATTCACAAAATATAAATTACTGAAAGTCTGAAATACATGGAAATACCATACATGGGTAATGTACACTTGTCATGTGCAGCCCTGGTAAATGTCTTAAACTTGATAGATTTTTAAAATATACGGCAAAACGAGTAGGCAGCAGTATATAGTTTGGTCCTTTATGATCTGTAGGAAAAGCTTTTCTAAAAAAAAACCTCCCTCAATTGCTCTATCTGGCAACTGGCAGAAGGGCGACGTGGTCTGTACAATGTGCAAGATTTATAGTTAAAATGTTTTACTGGTCGGTAATGAAAATCTGGAGTCATCCATCAAAGTGCTGTCAGGTAGCAGATGTTGTCAGTGACAGGAGAGTCCCTGCACAATTCACATGCCCCCCCCCCCCCCCCCCTCCCCCAATATCTCCCTCTCCCTCTTTTCTCTCTCTCACACCAACCCTGGCTTCCCCTCACTCTCCTCTTTCCTTACTTCCTCATTCGCTTCTTCCTGAACCTTACAGCCATAGTGACGGCACAGGACAGGCCTATTCTCTGCTTCAGTGCTCTAAGAACGTGTCCTTCTTCCACAATACACTACTTGCACTGGAGCACCGAGACACCTCCTTCAGTTTGTCATCTATGTATATATGTACTGTACTATGTACTGTATGTATGTATGTATGTATGTACAATATCTATCTATCTATCTATCTATTTTATCTATCTATCTGTCCATATGTCTGTATCTATCTGTTCTTGAGGAGTGTTTGTGTGGCTCCTACAGTAGGCCTAATGTATCTGTATGGGGGTGTCATGGGGAAAGTGCTGTCATCTTCAGGAAGAGAACTCGAGCCCTGCCCTCATGAGTGTAGCAGAGTAAACTGTCAACCACAACAATAGACAGATATAGCCAGATACATAGACCAGTCATTAGAGAGTAATGCAGATAGATACAACATTGTTTAATGTGATATCAAGGTTAATCACAGTTCACATGTAGTGCAATTTAATTTTGTGAGTGCCACTACTGAATTAATTAGCTTGGCTAATACCAGATCACTGCTCTTTTAGTAAATCTCAGCTGAGTATAAGAATGGGTCTGCAGACCTTCCAGTCACTTCCAATACAGGCCTGCAAAAGAAATAGAGGCAATAAATCTACTAAGAGCTTTGTATGGGTTCTTACAGGAATAAATTCCAAAGTGAGTCAAAAGTTAGTTTGGCTGGACTTTGCCAGAAGTGTATCTTTGTAAGTTCAGAGTGGGAAAGCTCAGGTCTGTGTCTCCTTGGAGTGAGAGAGCGGGAGGTATGTGATTGGGCTACGCCTGTCTGACTGAGACAAATCACCTCTGAGCAATGGGCCACCAGAGATGAGGGCAGGCTTCAGCAGTCAGACATGTCAAATGAGTGTCAGAGGGCAGAGGGGCAGAGACCTGTGGCCTTAATCTCTCCCACAGACTGGAGAGAGATACAGAGAGAGAGAGAGAGAGAGAGAGAGATACAGAGAAAGAGAGAGAGAGAGAGAGAGAGAGAGAGAGAAAGCCAGATGAAAACATACAAACAGGGAAAAAGAAAAAGAAGACGAAAAAAAGAATACCATAAAGAGTGAAAGAGGGTGAGTGAGCTCTAATTAAGGTGAAAGGAAAAGAAAGAGGAGCGGAAGAAAATCTGTATGAAGGGGGTCAAAAAGGGAGCAGAAAAATGTATGCGTGTTGTGTTGTGACTGACCTATGTCTGCACAGTTTCGCAGTGTTCGGCTCGTTATCAATGCCGGCTCAGGGTTGGAGTGCTGTGGAGCGGAGCTGAGGAGAGGTGCTGCCGGTCCTTCCTCACTTGCACGCGCGCGCACACACACACACACACACACACACACATTCACATTCACACACACACACACACATTCATTCACACACACACACACACACACACATTCACACATACATACACACACGCGCAAGCTCCATGGAGGACTGTAGCCATTTCTAATGAAGAGTAATGAGAGCAGCACTAACCCTCACCTCGACCAACGCCTCACTGGGAGGAAAACTCATTTGGTGTATGCCAATTCAGGATTCAGAAACAAAGGCAAATTTAACAACACTGGCTACACAAATACATAACATAAATGCTGCTTACATATATATATATATATGTGTGTGTGTGTGTGTATGTGTGTGTGTGTGTGTGTGTGTGTGTGTGTGTGTGGAGGTGGGGGCGGGGGTGGGACACTAGTAGGTAACAAGGATAAGAAAAGATAAACAACAAATTTTGCCTGAGATATCAACGGTATGTCCTGATGTGAATATTTAAAGGCAGGTCAAATGTCAGCCCAAATGAGTCCACCTCTGCCCTCTCACCGTAGTTCAGCTCCACATATACAGACATCATTGCATTTCATGGATGTACTTGTGTCAGACATATTCTACCTCACGGCTATTCTTTCCTAAGGAAGAGAGAAAAAATAAATTCAATAGACGTGCCACCTCCAAAAAGGTTGAAATGCCAGTGCTGTAAGGGAGAAAACTCCCTCAGGGAGTTCTGTCACAGAGTTAGAGATTTAGTTATTAATTTCCATTGGAACAACCTATTTTTCGTTCCGCTAAATTAGAGGGTCGGTTGCCATATTTCTCATGCTGTCAGGTATGACTCTGGGAGCTGACCTGATATATCTAAAAATTTAGCATACAATTTTCATTTCCTAAGAGAGGGAGCCAAAATAACACATGGGGAAATTGGTACAAAACGATAAGATACCTGTCAGTGCCCTCAATATCTTCTTTCATTTTTCCAGGTTTTGTGGCCATTTCTTACCCTCGGCGAGCTGCATTAGGTATAATGTGCACACGTCAGGCTGTTCACATTTAGAGACAGTGATCTCTGACATATGTTTATCTAATGTGGCCCTCATGACAGACAAGCTATTGGCAGTTCTGTAGGACAATTTTGTGTGATGTCAACCTTGTGGCAATTCTCATCATCATAAACCTGATAAATGTCATAAATGCCATCCTCAATATGAAACATGGACTTACATTGTTATTATGCCCTATGCAATGACAGATAAGTGATAAGGCATTACATTTTATTACGGAAGTGTAACAGTCCTTCTTCATGAGGTTCCATAAAGAGTAAAACTACAACACTGCCTACCACATACCATACCAATTTTCGGCAATCTCGTTTTTCGTGTTTGTGTTAACGTACAGTAGGGTAATTACCGTAAGTAATAATTCAATTCAATAAAAATAATTAAAATAAAAAACTCTATTGCTGACGCTATTCCATCATGGGAGTCAAAATGACCGGTGGTCAAATGACTTGGCGGTTCTAGGAGGACTGGAATGTTGGCAGTTCTAGTGTTAAACCTGTTGATTATTTTTTGATCGTGAAAAAATCAGCAAACAAACAAACAAAAAAATATATCCCCCCTCTGTTTTTTTTGACAAATCGCACCCTGCGTCAAATGGTTCAGGTCTCTTCTGATAATACAGTAGGCCTATACTTTCACTTTTTAAAAGCTGTTTTCTGTTGTCAGCAGGTGCAGCACCACATTTTTGGCCCTATACACAAGCTGTGCCTATACTACATTTTAAATCATTACATTTTATTAATATTTAAAGGAAAATAAAATTCCAGACCCTCTAAGGGCCCTCACCCCATCTGGGGCCCTGGTGACTCAGTCCTGTATTTCCCCCACTGCTATGCCCCTGGTTGTCAGTATAAAAGCTGTGAAACTGTAAAAATTTATAGCCTATTCCTTCTTTGCATGTACTTTGTAATGTACTGTACAAAGAACAGAAATTTGATCACCAGCATTATTATTATAGCTTTCGCTGAAATCTGAAACTTCTACTCTTTGTCATTGCAACACTTAAAATACACCCTTGGCATTAGTCAATATGGTAATTGGTAATTGCAACTGACTACTCATAAGTGCAGGTCAGACAAGCCACAACGGTGGAAGAGGTGGACTGGAGCAAGGGCGTAGATTTGGTATGGACGAATGTCCCCACCAATATCCAGCAATTATTGTCATGTCCCCACCAATATTATTTGGTCACTTCAAAATATTAACGATAGGTAAACGTCTCATTCACCTAGCAGAAAGGGTTAAATCACGTTCACAACTGAAGCGCTGACACATACAACCAACGTGATTGGCTGTGCCTTTGCCTTCTTTCACGTGAGACTCTGGAGTTATTTGGTTGCTAGGAGCGCCAAAAACTGGAAGGAGAAGCGAGTGAGGATGGCAGCGAAAAAGCAAAAACTACACTTAAGGAGCTATTTCTCAAAGAAAGCTGTAAGTCACACTATCGCTAATGAAATTAGTCTGAACGTTATAACGTCAATGACAATCTTTTGGAAAACAGCACGTTAGTAGGGGGAAATGTTCTGTAAGTTATCTATAGCACAACTCACTTAGTTAAGAATATTATTATTACAGTGGCTGTTAAATTGACCAAAAAACATATTGGATGATATGATGATTAGGTCCCCACCAATGCCAAGACCAAACCTACGCCCTTGGACTGGAGATTCAACAACGAACAGAATTCTCAGGAATGTTTAGTTAGATTTATAGCTGCTTCTGGCTTTTTCCCTTAGTTTTAACAAGGAAATGCTGGAATCTCTAAATTCTTTACTACCCTATAATGAAACTTCTGAGCAATGCTGTTTGACAATTTTAATGTGTCTGTCAGCCCCATGGGCGAGTTTTGGCTACTTCGTTAGCTTGTTTATGTGGCATTTAGCCCCCCCAGTACATCTGAAATGTTTTGCAGGTGCCACAGTGTTTTTGCAGACACCCACATTTAATTTAACAGGATGTCATGTTTATTTTAAAAAGTGTTATGCTTGAGGATAGAACGCACAAGGCCATCAGTGGGTACTGTATGTGTTTTTTTGCAATATTTTTTTATTGGTGGCGTTAATCTCAGCCGGACTGAATGGATGATTAGCAGCTACGTTAGTTTATGGTTGTCAAGGCCACACAGTAACGTTAGATCTAATTCACTTGGCTTTGATTCATCACGTTTTTTGTGGCTGGTATATTTATATTGCGGGAGTCTTCATTATATCACTGTTCTTCTGAAAGAGACTACTGTACTCAGTTTCTATTCTGTTCTTAGGTGTCTTAACTTAATTAATTTTAAACCTTTTTTAATTCCTTGTTTTTATTGTTACCTTGCAGACAGTTTCATAGACTAAAATGACAGAGAAAAGGAGAGCAGATATTAGATCATTTATCAGTGCACCTAAACCGTTTTGTTGCAAAGCTTTACTTATTTCATGTATCTTTTTCACAGTAATAGGCATGTTTACATTTCATTGTATGTTGATGGCTTGACAGTAAACAACATAACAATGCAATAAAGAGTTTTAATAATGATAGAAGCAAAGTTTTTCACTGTGGGGACATATCTTTATAAGAACAATCTGACCTATTTGTGTCCACTTCAATAATTTCTCTTGACAAATTTTATATCTATTGTCCCCCCCTACTGTTGAAAATTTACGCCCATGGTCAGCCCTGCAAACCATCCCAAAACTGCCTTCTGAGTGCATACCCTTGTCAGGAAGGAGGTCCATTAATTTAGAAAATGTCAAACTGGTAGATTATAGCCAAATGTAACATTTTGGTGGCAGTAGTCAGCCTCAGGGCCTTCTTGTGTGTGTGTGTGTGTGTGTGTGCGTGGTGGTCGTGTGGTGTGCGGGTGTGTGAGGGGGGTGGGGGGTTTGTACATTTACAATATTACAGAGTACAACACTGACTCACAGCATACAGCCTTCAACAGTATTCAGACGTGATCAAAGCATGTTGGAACAAACAAAAGCAAGTGCATCTCTGTCAAGAGTAAGTTAACATGACACAGGACAGCAAGCACCATTTCCGTCAACGGTAATTCTCTACCCTTGAAATTGGCCAACAAACTATTAATCTTATAAATGGATGCAAAGTACTGCAGCAAATTTCACTGTGCATATTTATGACATGCGGTATTATGTGTGTGACACCCGCATATATGCACCTCATTGTCTGTTGCCTCCTGTCTTCCATTTCAGATACCTGAATATTTATATCCTCTTCATTATCATTTAGGGTAGTCAGCTTCCTGCTAGATGGATAAATGAACAGTTAGAAAATTTGACCTTGTCTCTGCCTAAAGCTTTCCTCTCCATAAAAAGTGATAAAAGCATATGAGTTCATTCATTTTCAAATGGTGTATTATATCTCATTTCATGGATTTATCATTATTGCAGTAACTGGATCATAAATCTTTCAGTGTGGGAGAGTAATGCTTATTGTCTCAAATCTGCGCCTATCACCTTGAAAAACTCTTCTGTCGATATTTGATTAAATGGCAGTGACTTGATGGCAGACTTTGAAGTTTTAAAGAATTGATTGTCTGGCAGTGTAAAACTCAGCCAGCAGATGCATTTTCGATTGTGGCCCAAAGCTGTGAGATATTTCCTGCGTGCTCTGGAGGGCTGTACAGTGTCCTCTCTCTCCCTTATCGCAGTGGTTGCAGGCTGCTACAGCATTGATTTGAATGGCAACTGTTGGGGTTTATCCGTGGCTTTCATCACCCCCTTGCTTAACCAGGACTCAGAGGATTTCTGAAGGTTCTGTGAATGCAGTGCAAAACCCAGGCCTGAAGACTCTTCATAATAATATAGTTCTAATGTAAAAAAAAAAAAAAAAAAGGTTTATTAGGTCTAAGGAGTCACAAGCTCCCGACTGTTTGCTGTCACACATACAATCACAAGTAATATATAAATAACATTATATATTTTCTCATTCTGCCCAAACCTGAGGACATATTTTTAGAGTACAAATATTGGAAATTGGAATATTGGAATCTGCAAATAGTTTTCACCCTATGCATTCAAACAGTGTTCACAGAGAAAGATTTCTCTATCCTAGCCAGACAACACAATGCAACAGTAAATAATTTTACTGATTAGAAACATAATAAAATAAATAAGAAAACAATGACTTTTCATCAGAACTGATGAGTGCACAATTATGACAGTGATGTAAAGGACTGAAATTAAAAGAAAAAGAAAAGTTGATAATTTACAATTCAGTAGAACTATACTGTAAGTGTCTTCTAACTCAAGTTCCAAACAAAGAGGCTGTCAGGAATCATATCATATCATAGGGAATATGCTGTATGAGAGTATACAACAGAGGGAATGTTAGGTGTGAATGCTCTTCGCTTTCACGTTATCGGATTGTATTTTAAGTCAGTATTTCAAAGACAATCAAAGACAATCAAAATCCTTAGGGAATACTCAGTCTAAAATGCCTTGAATGTCTCTATCATGTCCATGCCTTTCAGGTCAGGGACGAAGGACAATGTGATATGATGATGAATACAGTTTCACATTTATCTGTATGGCATATAGTTTTTCCTCTCACATAGGTATTATTTTAGTTTTTTTGCACTCACAAGGGAGGTGATAATGATAGTCTATTTCTAATTACATCAGAGCTTCAATGCATAACACTTGCATAGCTTGTAAAGAACAAACACTTCTCACTGCAGTTAATTTATCACCAAATCAAATGGTAATTGCTTTCTCTTTCCCAATCAGTGTGGCTCCATAGTGCAATCAAGCAGATATTATACACTTTTCACCTTGGGTGGATAATGAATTACCCTATTCTTTTCCCCCTCCTCGCCTCCAAGAAATTTCCAATATTTTCCTGCTCAGTTAAATTGCCTTTAGATGGGCTTACTGTTCATTGTCACATCAAATATGCTCTCGTCAAAGACTTGATGGATATACAGTCCTGTACTAATTATGTGGCCAAGGGGTTTGCATGTGGTGGGCTAGAAGGACTAAGTAATTTTGCTAAAGTATTTTTGGATGTGGGGCTGCTAGATGAGATATACATGAGCTGCTGAACAGATGAGGGGTTGGTTGGAGCAGATGGTGCCTTCATTAGAAATCCTATTGAGTTCCAGAGGCTTTTTTAAAAAGGAAAAAACGATAGCTGCGCCCTACACAAAGTCGACCTCTCCAGAGAGGATAGAAAACCACCTGTGGGCAATGGAGGTGGTGACAAAATTATGTCCAAGGCCTGCAGTGTCAGATGCTCACCAGGCCGTAGGGGCATCCACCACAATCTCACATGAAGACAATAATCTGCCCTATGAGCTAAATCTGAAAGCGCCAGCGCCAAAGTAAATTAGAAGTTCACCCCACATATTGTTATGACAAATAATTATGAGGGGGAAGTTCTAATGAAAACATCTGCCAAAAGCAGCAGTGCCAGCTCAGTCATATCACTACTGCAAATTACACAAATGAGCTTTTGCTGCTTCAAATTTCCATCAGTGCCTGGCAGTGTTAATGACTGCTACTTATTTTCATTTACCAGTGCTATACCAAGGTCTATGCAGAAACAGTCAAGATAAATTGTCTTTTTAAAACTTGCTTTATTTTATTTACAGCCATCTCTCACTCTCACACAAACATGTGCACACCCTCTCTATTTCCATTTGTTTTTGTGTGTGTGTGTTTTATATGTGTGAAATATAGAATGTTATGGCGGGCTGAGCTAAAGTGACTCCTCTTCTTGGTAGATTGTTATTCAAGGAGAGTGAAGCCTCTCGCGGTTTATGGCTCCTCTTGGCAGAGCATGTGCAGATTTACAACACTAAAATCCACTGCACAAGGTGATATTTGTCATCGCTGAAACATAACCGCAGTAAAATGAGACAGTCGGTTTTACAATAGAGGGTGGGGACTTGTGGAATGGAAGGGGTCACACTCTAGTCTTAGAGTTAGTAAATTATCTTGATCTCTCCATGCAATGCAATACAAGAAGATAATTGTGAAACAACAATTAGGATTAACATTTATGAATAATGATTGCCAATAAACTTCATTCTTATAGCCTAGGTCAGTAATGTTCCAAATGACATTATGTTCTTGTAAGCAGAATAAATGCTGGCCCCCTCTTCATAAAAGCATTTGTTATCAGCTCTCAGGAATGCTGTAGCCTGCCTTTCTACATTCAGAGGTCAATTATTTCTGTGTAATGTGTGAAGCTATAATAACTGCTTTCAATGTCAACAGTTTATTTTGCCTCAGAATCAGATTCACATCTGAGATTCACATCTCTGTATCATATCAAGTAGATATCATGTGATTGTCACAATAGAACTTCATTGACAGTGAAAGGGGAAAGTTGAAGCTGCATTCAAAACGGTAATGAATACAATTCGAAAGACTGTAAAAACTGTAAAATAAGTGGTATGATCTATTGTCTGCCAGTCATTATAAGAAAATGTGTTCCTTCAGGACGAATTAAGACCCTGTCATATTTGTTCTCCGTCAAAAAATATTTTCCTATAATGGCTGACTGGCAACACATTATCCCTTCCTTAAAGTAGTTCTAGTCCATCTGTGCAGATGATGATGAGTTAATTGAGATTCTGCTATAGAGTTCTAAACATGTACAAGGTCCAAGGTTTCAGCATTTGAATTGTGGAATGCACAAAGGAGCAACACATTCAGTTTTTACATCTGTTGCTGATGGTTGGTGATGGCAATATTGGTGTCATGATGCAGCTGATGAGAGAACAGCATGAGTGTGATTCACTAATTCTGGCAAAACACCACCATGACAAATTCCATTGTGGAAAATACTGTAGAGAGTTGAATATGTCATTTGAATGTGTTTGTCTGTGAGTTTGTGTATGCGAGAGCCTTGTCCAGCCATTGTGTTTGTGTGTGTTTTGTTTGCCTTTACAGCACTTTCTGTAAGGCTCTCTGAATTCCTCAAAACAGATCTGAGCTGAAAAATGCACTCAGCCTCGCTTCATGCTCTTTTCCCCACCTGCTCTCACTTGCCAGTGGCTGATGCGCTGGCGCACTGCAGCTGTGAAGAATCACTGGCTCTGTCTCCATGTTCGCTTCACTTGGCCATGCCATTACTTCCACACAGGAGGGAAGGGAACCCTAAGGTTTCAGTTTACAGCAGCTGACACTCTCCAGGCAGTAAAACTATACTTCGTGTCCATCATAAAAGTCGAGTAGATACTCTTCAGGAGTCAAAACAAATAGTTTTATTTTTTCCCTCTTAAATATAACACTAACTGAAAATAAAATATATCAAACATCTCTGACCCATCATTTCTAATTGTTTTTTCAGTAGCAAACAAACAGGCATGCTCTCTTGTCCTTGTCCAGTAGCTTGAGAAAGTGGGGCATAAATCAGGGTGGAGGTGGTTGTGGTGGTGGTGGTTGATGTGTGCCGCTCGACACTGTCTCTATGAGTCATTAGGAGAAGAGCTGCTCTCTCTCTGCTCAGTCTGATGCTTCTCTGCTCTGCTGTTATTTATGGGAGCGTGGCCGTTCATACAGACACTCCTAATTACAGGGCCACTATTAAGATTAATGGGGGTCTTCGGTCGGATGCATCTGCCAAGTTTACCTTTGCCTTACCTTCCTGATGGATGGGGAATGAGATGAAAATTTCTCTTTTCCCCCTTACACCTCATTCCCATGGTAACAGAAAGGGATCTTTTGGTTGGGAATGGGTAATTGATTTGTGGGTGAGAGCGAAACTCATCCCATTTATGCAAATATTTTGCGGTCAGACACAGTGCAGATTATGTCGATGCTGCATTTTTACCTGCTCCGAGCACATGGCCACTATATTCCCTATGAAATTTCCTAGCATGGGCAAACATGGTACGGGTGGAGAATGGCAGAAAAGGAAAATTCGAGAGAGGGATGAATTCTACTAAATACCAGCAAATTCTGGAAACAAATCACTAGAATCTCTAAAACAGCTTAAGTTGAAAACAGGATGCACTCTACCACTGGACAATGATCCAACATCCTTTGAAATTCACTATCTCAAGAGATGTAAGTTACTTCCAACATAAAATACATGCTATATTATGTCCTGTTCCTGTTTTTTTTTTTTTCAAAGCAATTGTTATTTTTTAGTTTATATGTTTATATGTCTGTATGTTTATAATGACGAAATTACAAATGTGATGTGTATTAGACTACTTTTGCACTAAAATATAAAAAATAAGGTACATCTACTAACCGATGTTCTGGTTATCCCACAGAAAAGAAATGTGCAGGATCACATGATTTGTAGCTCAGTATGAAAATGTTCCTTGAAACCTGAGACCTCTGTTCTCATAAAGGAGAGAACAACAAAATGAAGCCACATCAAGAGTGTGCTGGTGCATGCCATCCCCATGTCATATAATGGTTGTACATTAGCCAATAGGAAGAGACTCCAGAGGGTCACCAGAACAGAAGGTGATTGGCTGTCTATTCCCATGCCTACCAGAGCCAGAATGATCATAGAAGGTCACCTGTGTCCATTCAACAAACCTTCTTTGGAAAAAAAAAATATCACTTATATTTACTAACTATAAAGCCCCTTCCCCCCTTATTTATAATATTTATAATGCTCGTACATTGCTTTCCTTTTCCCTATAAATTTTCTGATAGGGTCCAGATTTATGACATCAGTAATTTAACACTAATAAATTTTTTTTAAACTCATTTTTTGCTTAGCAACATTATAGATCCAAATAAATGTGCAAAATCCCAGAAAAGTAATATTTTTTTTATAATATAGAACCTTTAATTGATCAATCAACATTTGTGAGGAGAGGTGTTTTCATGGGGGCACTGAAGCAGAAAGGACCCTCTCTCAATCTGAATCCATGGTTTCACATGTGCTCACTATAGTATCAGCATGTTTCCAGTTCTCTCTTCTGGATGAGTCCTCCCCTCAGCCATACTCATCTTGTCTGCTCCTGTGTTTATCTCCCCAGCACAGGCATTAGAAATGTAATTACAGCCTTCGGATGGCATTTATGACGCATCAGTTTTTTTCTCATTAAATTGGTAACAGATAAAATCAAATATTATTTTCAGAATTGCTAATTTTCCTCATTTTGACCATTCACTGTAAGAGCATAGCAATTTCTAACTGAGTATTGTAGTGGTGATAAACAGAATAAGAAAAAAAAACAACACTTCACACTGTTTCACATTGCTGCCTTTGTGGTATGGTATGTCAATTACCCCCTAACACTGTGGCTGTCACTCTGGTAAAAGCTGTCAACAAGCACCTTAGGTTCTGTTGTAGGTGTTTTGATGTATTCTGAACCCAAGGTGGTTGGTATTGCCTTACATACTTGCCGATAATTACAAAAACATTTGTTGTGAAAGTCCAAAGGGAATGGCAGTTCTTCGAAGTTATTCCTTGGGTACAAGGTGTATGTAACCTTAGTGAGAACATTTGATGAGTATTCTCAGCAACTACAGTTTGGACTTACAGCTTGGACTTACTCCCTTGGACTAAGGAGGCAGTGTTGTGTGAATCATGTTCTTTAACTTTTACAGCACTTTAACAACATCCAGCCCCTCTTGCTTTATGGAACCAATGTAGATATGAGTAGACAACCCCAGTTTTTTAGACTGGAGGACCTCACATTTGAGGCTATGGTGAACAGCACAGGGTTGCTACAGGGACAGTGTTGGGGATAACACGTTACAAAGGAGCACCCTACTGTAATTTTGTTAAATTTTGCAGGAACAAAATAACGTAACGAGTTACATTTAAAATATCTGTAATTCATTACAGTTACTATCTATAGTAAAGGACTTTTTGCGTGGTTAACAAAATTGTTCAGTTTGTGGATCATGCCTGCAGCATGTCTAGCTGAAGGAGAGAGAAGACACTGGCAAAAGCACAAACATAGACAATACGACAAAACCACTGAAATGCAATATGTATCCAATGTCGTTTTGTGCACAGATTCAGTTAGCCCATTCGGATAAAGTTGGTTATGCCTATGGTAAGGTCTGACACTTGCAAATAATTTTGATAGACTATTTAGTTCGTAGCCTAATGTTATTCTCCTGAACACATACTGTAAAGCTACTAGTATGACTCATATCATGTTTATAACGATTCATTCTATTTTCCGCATTGATCTATATGTTTGTTGTGAAACACTCCGAAATCCCACAGTATGGATGTCAGTCATTATGATAATAACAAGTGTAGATTATTGGCTAATTGGAAGCCAGGTAGATAACGTGTCCAGGCTATAACTCTGAGTGGAACAAATAGTTTGTGTTTCTGCCTAGAATCTGGATGAGTAAGGAGAAAAAACAGTAAAGTAACGAGTAGTGTAGTAAGTTACTGTTTAAAAGGAGTAACGAGTAACGTAACTTAGTTACAAATTGAAGCAGTAACTAAAGTAAAGTAACAAGTTACTTTTTTCAGTAACTTCCCCAACACTGTACAGGGATCAGTTTTCTCTCCTGTACGCCTGTTCCCCTCATGCACCATAGACTTACAAACTTCTAACTCTGAGTCGTGCCATATGCAGAAGTTCTCTGACAACAGTGCAATAGTGGGGTGTATCAAGGATGGACAATAGGGGTAGTATCGGTCTTTTAGAGTATTTTGTTGGATGGTGTAGGACTAACCACCTTAGTCTGAATCAATGAATGTTGAAGACAAACACATTTTATAAACATAGTTTGGGAAGAACCCATAGGACGATTGACAGCCATTTACTCACCCATCTCAGAGCCCACCTGCTCACCTCCAGTCATTTGTACCATCACTACAAATCTTGGCCACGGCATCCTGAATACCCTGTACTGGATATTGAGCTATATACATCTTACAGTGACTTGTAGGACTTGATCCCTCCAACCCCCGACCTATGGGCAGGTCCTACCATCAGGTCAGGTCCGGTCTTCTCCGGATCCCCAGGTGGATATGTCGGACAACACACTTTGCCCAGGCAGGTCTACCCTATGCTTGACCCGGTGTCTAGAGGCCCCAGGCTAGCTCCAGGAACCATTGTATTAGCAGTGACAATCCTATCCAGTCCTCTCCAAGGAGAAGGTCCTGGCTTTTAACAAACCCCCATTCCCCATATATAGGATCAACCAAATCAGCATCGGCACCTGGAAATACTCAGAGGCCAATAATCTATCTCTCTGCACCACACAACTCATCCCCACCCAGCATCAACATCTTGATTCCTCTCGAATAGTTCTCCTTAAATTACTACTCTGTCGACGACATGATAAGCGGGTCATCGTTGCTGGTTAGGAGAAGCAGACATAACATCTAATTCTGGTATCTCTTCGGAGTCAAGTGGCGCGGTAAATTCTATTTCACCATCTGCCTCACATTTAGGTGTCATAGTAGCCCCAAAATATTCAATACCCTGTCCAAGGCCCTCAACCCCATCAGCACTCCCGTCTCTATCAGATCCAGTGCATCTTGACGCCCACAGTCTCTCAGACCCAAAACTTTAGAAACTCTTTTTGGGTGAATGAAATAATTTAGGCAGTGTGTAGAACAGTGCGTAAAAAGTTTCATCGAGTGACAATAAAGGCTAGTAAATAGCTCAGAATTGAAAGCAAGCTGCATCCAACAGCATAGAACAGCATGTTAGTGTGAGCAAGAATTTTGAAATGTCACATGTCAATTTGTGCATTTGGTTGCGGTCTGGAGGAAGACAACCCTGGGTACTGAACTGGCTTCCTAAATTCTCTTCTACACAATCTTTTTGTGCATCTGAGTTAGGAACATGACAGTTTGTCAGAAGGGACTCTCTACTCACTAACAGAAGAGTGCAATGACAATCTTCACAGAAGAGTGACATGTTGTTTTGAGCCCTGGAGAGCTTTTAAGAAATAATAGTTAGTCAGCCTAGTCAGTGCCACTTTTTTGGCACTTTTGGCTGAACAAACTTACAAAATGTTTGATTGACATGGATGTGCTACCAACACAACATATGAACCGTTTATCATCTGAAAAAAGCCCCAGGAAGCATTGCACTCTGGATTTTTAACAAGTACACAAATCCATGGTTATTTCTTTAGATCACTCCTAAATGATATTAAAGGTATCATAGAACACATTTTTTGACCATCAGAAATTGTTCTTTAAGGCCTGACAACCAGAGATGGTTATAAATGATCTTTGATTGGACCATGCAAATGTAGGAGGTGTATCCTTTTCAATTGCATAACTGCACACCTCTTTTCAGATTGCCAGTTTCAGCCTGGTGAAAACTAGTTTGAAATTTACATGTTAAAGTTTTGGTATGGTCCACTGGATACCTTAAGCTACCTAAATTCAACAATAACAAGGTAAATGTGATTTGCCCTTTAAATATCATCTCTCTTGTGGAAAATCAGTCTTGGTCAGACTGTACAGGTTGTTGTTATATTCTAGCTTGACAGGCTAAGATTACCCACCATTTACAGTCAAAACATTGTTGTCATTTATTTACCATTATTATTTCAGCAGAGTAGGAATTTCTTGCAAAACATCCACTATATGCTTTATGCACTTCTTTTATGAGAACGAAATAAAGTTGCTCTCTTTCTTATTCTAAACCCAATCATGCTGGAGATAAGAACTATATAACTAAATAACTTTTTAATTCAGCTGTAAGGTAAATTCTAAATTCTTAAATTCTAAATTTTGTACTAAATTAATTATCTAGGCGGTTCCTTATCTGTGCACTGCCTTAATGATTACTGTTATAACCAAAGGTGTTCTATTACAGGTGCAATACACTAAACATCTATTACAGTATATCCGAGGGCACAGAGTGTGTACCGCTGGCCAAACAATAAACCTGTCACAGTGATAAATTGACTGAGGACCTGGGAGGCCTTACACCTTCAAGACAGAAAAAGAAAATTTTCAGCTCTATCTAAAGGAAAAGATTTTAGATGATTTCACCACAGGTGAGGATTACCTATTTACCAAGGGTAGTTCCCTTCCATTGTAGCTCGGAAGTTAATCACAGGCTGTCTAATCAAGAACTAAAGTAAAGACAATAAGGATGTGAAGTGACAGGGAAAACTGCAGGAAATGCAGCTGATTTCCTGCTTCCTGTGTATACCACCCGGCCCTGCAAAGCTTTCTAACACCCCTACTACCTCACAGGCTTCAAGAGGAATTTGCTTTATTTACTTTTCAAACAAAAGCACCACTGTCCTACGAAGATTTAGGAATTTTCACCTGTGCCAACTATACAATCAGACAGACACAGCATCGGCTAGATTTACATGCATGTTTGAAATAAGGTCGATATTCAGGTGAAAGATCTTGAAAAGAAGGATGGCTACAAGAATATTCCAGTTTACAGAACCCACCCACCCACTTCACTTCCCCCAAAAAGGAACTTAAAAATGGGTAAATAAGATGAGTCAGATGTGTGCAGCTGTATTTTCACCTTGGAACCCTAAACTGTGATTGGTTGTTTGCACTGTCTGACCTTCAGCAATCAGTGCTCTCACTTATGTTCCACTTTAAGCAAAGAAAGGGCTGCTGCTGTCAGTGCAACATCTTCATGGTGACCACACTAGTCACACTAATTTTAATTGACTTTTAGGTCTGTGACAAGATCATAGTTTTGGAGGTCATCACTCAAAACGTTTTAAAGATTAGTCAACATTATATCATGAGATAGGCCAGCAGGAGTATTTGTTCTGAAATATTTGTACTTAACACCTTATTTACAACACAGTCTGTGCGATCACAGTGTGTATGTGGTGGCGACACGGTTTTGCAGGATTTTCATTTGAAATGCATGTTAACAGATTAGACCATGCTCTCTGGGCGTTGCAGAAATAGACAAGAGTTCTGTTTTTTTTTTCTCACAGGCTGTAAGAGATATAACACAGTTTCCATAGACCATAAAAGATTTTATCAATCCTGAATTGTCTGTAATAGAGCAGCACCTCTTTATTTGCAGTGCAATTGTGAGAAGTAATGTGCAAAGGCCTCATCACCCATGATCCATGACCACCATGGCAGGATAGTACAGAGGAGGAAAAAGACAGACATAAACAAAGAGAGAGATCCGTTATTTTATCAGTCAAATCCCTGTTGCCACCTTGAACTACAGGCTAGGTTGGTGAGGTGCTGTATTCATGAAGACATAAAACATCTGAAAACAGAGAGGTTAATGACAAACAAGGAGAGCCTGAACACAGTTAGACATAATGTATTGGCCCAGCTAGCACTGTGCCTATGATGTGATGAAATTTTAAGGAAATTATTAGATGAATCATCAGTTATGTCAGCAGGCTTAAAGGTAGTCTGCCAGTGTAGGGAAACATGCATTTGAAAAGTATTGATTTTGAAAAGGGTGTTTTTTTTTTTGTTTTTTTTTAAACCCACTTTTTATTTCATGCATAAATGCACAGGTCCTTTGCAGCACCCTCCTGGAATATTTACAAACACTTCACAAAACACCATGGGGACTGGAAGAGACGACTAAGATCAAACACATATATATTTAAAAGATTCTTAGAATATAAAGCCTGGGATGTTGTGTGAGTTTGTGTGTGTGTGTGTGTGTGTGTGTGTGTGATAGAGAGAGAGAGTGAGATAAGTGCGATGGAAAGTGAGGATGAAAGTGTACTCAGCCATGTGTATGATTTTCAGATTTCCAACAAAAGATGAATTCACATTTTGAGTTGTAGAGGTTTCCTTCCCACAAGGAACAGGAGGTTAATGTCTGAATCAGGCATAGCGGCATGAGAAACAAACACCCTAACACACACATGCACACACACACACACACACCAAAAGATATCCTGAAGCTAACTTTCATTCACAGTAGCTTAACAGGGTATTGAATCTTTGTTTTAAACCAGAGTAATGCAGAACTTGCGGACAAATGCTCTGTTATCACTCTTGATCAGAATTTTCTTACACTAACATTATAGTCTCTCCTGGGGGCATGAAAGGCCTAACACTACTTTGTCCTCAATTAAGATAGTGACAGTAGAAATTCACAAAGCAAGGCCTAGAAGATAACCATCGTGCTGTAAGCACAAATAATCCTCAAAAGACATCAAACCTGGAAGGGAGAAACAGTATTTCTGCTTAGGATGACTAATGAGATTACACAAGCCCAAAACGCACAGACACCTACTAGTCATACGCACAGGCATACCAGCAATGGCCACATACACACACACAGGCATAGCAGCAGTGAGTACATACACACACACACACACACACACAAAGAAATTCGCAGATGGACCAAATGTGTGTAAGATGGTGTGTGTGAAAAAAGCACATCATACTGTACATATCGGTGAATAAGATCAAGCTTGCCAAGCTCCACAACACAAAGCAGATTTATTTCAACACTTTGTTTGTGTGACTGTTGTCAGAGGTGTGTGCACAAAAAAAGGATTATAATCAGATGCTGCTGAATATTTTTGAGAAACAGGAGGTGGTAGAATTGTGTCATTGGCATTTTCTACACATGCCACAGCCAGTGCTAATTTACTGGATATGACTCAGTAATCTAATTGACTTCCATGAGCAAACCTCTAAAATTCCCATTCTTAAACTCTCAGTCAACTAATTATTTGTCCCTTTTACAGTGCATGAAAAGTTTCAGAAGAAAGGCCTCATTTAGAACAGGTTACTATCTCACAGTTACTTTCTTTTTAGTAATTTGAAGAAGTATATAAATGCTGTGCAATAAAGAGGTCCTCTCAATAGGGCATAATAGTATTATGCAGGTAATTATAAAACATTACTTGGCATTGCAAATATTACAAAGATAAGTGTTTTGTTGTGTTGAGTCTTAAGCCAGAAGAGCACCATGTCTTCATGTGGCACACACATGTTCCTTGAGCAGTATATCAACCTCTTCTCCTTGTATCCTCAAAATTAAACACAAATTTACAGCATGACTGCTGACTGTATTGTCATAAAAATAATAGTATTCTAGTATTGCAAAGTATTGGTAAACATTTGGGATTGTGTGGATTTTGGGTTGGTAGTCCTAATTTTACAAAATACCATGTGTTGCTTGAAATTAAATACATTTAAAATAAAGAATCCAATTACTTAAAGGATTTATCCGGAGTAAAATACACTTTAGTAATTCGGATGTGTTTTGAGAAAGTTATATTTTACTGTTTTGAGCCAAAGCTCGGTAGCCTGGAAGTGACCCGGGCATATCATTTCCACCGCTATAAAACGCTATATTTATACCTCTTCTGCAGTTCCAAACAACATTACACTTACGTTGTAGAGAGTAGAGGGTCCCTAAAGCCAAACCAAAGTATCCCGAGGTCTTCATGTGGTCGGATAGAGTCCAGAATGAATTTTAACGAGCCAGTACCTTGCTGGAAATGTTGCTGCTTTAGTTGCCATCTTTAGCTACTTCACGCGAGATATCACGTCACGTGACATTTCAAAATTCCAACCTGTTAGTAAGCTGTAAGTAGGCTGCGCTGATGCATACAACTTCATTTCAATTTTGAAAGAAATACTGGACTATTTCTTTATTTTATTTATTGATTTATTTATTTTACTGCGAAAATTGTGCATTTCCAGAGCGCGTTACTCCACACTCGGCAATCGACTCCTCCTTCCCCTAAAGATGGTAGCTAAAGTAGCAACAATTCCGGACAGGTACTGGCTCATTAAAATTCATTCTAGACTCTCTATCCGACCACATGAAGACCTCGGGATACTTCGGTTTGGCTTTAGGGTATACTTAGGGACCCTCTACTCACTACCACGTGAGTGTAATGTTGTTTGGAACTGTAGAAGAGGTATAAAAATCGCGTTTTATAGCGGTGGAAATGATATGCCCGGGTCACTTCCAGGATAACGAGTTTTGGTTCAAAACGGTAAAATATAACTTTCTCAAAACACGTCGACATCATTTTGATGTCAACTCAACGTATGTACTCCCAATCATCTGTAAATTGATCTAAAGTGTATTTTACTCTGGATAATCGCTTTAAGCAGTGACACCAATATTCAAAAACCATGAATCCCCCAAAGCAATAAACTTTAACCTTCAACAGTGATTAATACTAGATTTCTCTTTATCAACCCTTGATGCCACTGTTTGAAAGAGAAATCTGGGCAGTATAGTCGCATGTAGCATTAAACCTAGACCTGTTATCACTTTTGCCTTTTTTTTAGCCCTGATGGGGACGACAGTTTTAGTCATTCTGAAATTGGAATATAAGACATTTCGGTTGAGCAAAGCCCCTTTTTCACAAACTTTGCTCTCAGATCAGTGTGAATGCCCTCTTCTCAGAATTCACACACTTTAAGAGAGTCTTGGAAGAAAGAGTCTTTGGGGGATTACTGGTAAAAAGTATTCCTCAAACGAAAACACTGACCTGTCTCGCCATATCATCTGAAACCGAGACCAGTGTAAGAGTTCTGGACGAGCACTTTCTGTCTGTCAGTGACCAAAGGTTTTTTTTTAAGTAAATGAAAAAGAGTCGTCCATCAGACATGCTTGACAGTTATATTGACAGATCACGCCAGCCTTACAACAGACTGATTGATGATCGTGCACAGAGAACCAGGCCCTCTGATTCACAGAGGGACAAGGAGTACATCCCACTATAACACCCACCAAGGCCCTTCCTCTTGACGTAGATGACAGCTGTGGATGTCACATAAAGATACACACTTTTGTCTGGTCCAAGCAGAACACACATTGCCCACTCCCATAAATACATACAGTAAGTGCTGATCTTTGATGTGTGTAAATTAATCTCTGATCTCTTTGCACAGGATAATCCAGACTCTTCTGGTATATTGTGTACACACTGGTGAACGAAACTACCGTCCAAGCACTACCGGCACTATAACACTATAACACTATAACATGATATCTTGGGAAGGAGGATCAATTTTCCAGGACAGACAGTAAAAAAAAGAGAACAATCATGGAAGAAACAGGATGTGTGGCAACACTATGAGTATCCTAGCCATTACAGTAGCATAGGGAGCGCAACTTTCATTTTTTATGGAGACCACAACCAATCATGGCAATCCAGACTTACAGGGTACAAAGAGTTGTTGTCACATTGTTTATGCACTTATGTGCAGCAATGAAACAGAACCTCAAGATTTTTTTTGTGAGCACTGAAACTAGCCGTCAAATAGTCATTACACATTAAAAATCCCAATTTGTCCTTTTTTTGTGGAAAAAGAATGCCCAAGGTCTATGTATAGGAACACCTTCAAAAAAGAAAGTTAGTACTGTATACTGGATGGCAGTTATATTTAAAAAGGAACTGACCTCCTAGGACACCAATAGGTGTGAACATAATATTTAACTCCTGGCTCAAAAGATACATGCTACATGGTGTCCTTAACAAAACTGAAAAGCAATTACTATCGCCGTCCACTGGTTTGGGGTATAATCTGAAAAATACAGGTGCACTTGTTGAAGGTGTGTGCATGATTTATTTGTATAATGTTTACATTATTAACTTGAATTAATGTTTTAACATTAAAAGCAATAAATAGTCTGACCTATTTTGAGATCAAGGAAAGATAAAATATAATTTTTAGGACTTTTAATTTTAATTTAATCCAGTTGATACTGATACCAGTGCCTAATAAATTGAATGTTGTTGCAGAGCTTTTAATATCTCCTTTCACTTCATAAAAACCAACAGTGTACAGTCTGCTAAAGGAGATTTCAATCGAAGAAGCACCTTTAAACATTTAGAGAATCTGAACGTTCCTTAGTACTGGGTCATTTTATTAGGAAAGGAACATTCAAAAGCAGCCTTTGTGATCCATGAGTTATATTCAAACCTTTGAACTTGGATGCGGTCATGCTTTTTCCCACTGGCCAAATGAGAGAATGAGGCATGTTTCCCTGTGAACATTTGGAGAAATACACCATTTCAATATGTTTTAGCCCAGTCAGTGGATGGATGTCCATAGAAACACAAAGTCTTCTCTGATCCAAATCTTGCTTGCATTCACTCCATGCACTTATTTTCACCCCTTAACAGTATTCCTGGCAGCTGGTGGCTTGGTTCTGACAGGCTCTTTATAGAATCTGTTGAAGACTGTTTGAATAAACCATGCAAGGGGAGTTAGTGTCTGGCATAAACAGATACTCCCCAGGTACACTTTGCCTAGGCCTATATGAAGGGCAGAATAATGACCCATCACCATGTTCATTTTACAGCCTCAAAAACACACAGCCTTGCAACATGCAATTTTGCCTTGATTGGAAGAAAGCCCTGAAGTCATCATCTTCACATTAGCCTGCTACACTCAGGAAGCTCACGCATGTTGAGAAACATCTATGACGTACAGTAGACTTAATAAAAATGTCAGCATTTACGGGAGGATCAACAAAAAAGAAAAAAAAAAACATTGATTTTGAGACAGAGCATTGGAAATACTTTTACTCACATGGTAAGGATAAAACCAAGTTCTGAAGTATATTTTATTCTTCTTTAGTGATCACAGTGAGAGGGATTTAGTTCTGAAAGTTTATTTCTAGCAAGATTGTGTGACACTTTGCTAACAATCTCTCTGGCACTCATGCATTCTCAAAGTGCTCCATTACTCATGTGTTGTCCACCTATTAGCATTTTCATGCACTAATTGAAGGCCCACACAATTCCAAATGGCTCCAGATAACAGTTGGCCCAGCAGCAGTGTGTTCAAGTAAAGCCGTGTGACATTATCTGGCTATTTCTATGCAAATCGATGGCCCTCTCCCAAGCTGTATTTCATATTGTTGCAATATATGACACGGCAGACCAAGCACCGCAGCTCAGCTTCATATTGTGGTGAGGTGGCTGCAGCCTGTGTGTCGAGCTGCACTGCTCTTTTTTGTCATTTTGTTGCATTTTACCCTGAGTGAAAAGCAATTAAAAAAGCACAAGCGTCTTAAATACGGTCGTTCTGACATAGAGCTCTTAGAATTACTGCCACTTGTCAAGTACTTCCCAAGCTAAATTACAGATGCTTGTCAGAACTGTAAAACACCATTTCCTTTGCCAATTTCATTTGTGTCATGGCTCAATTAACATTGTTTACTTAAGTGCTGACTGTGGAAATGAAGCATTACAAGAGGCATTGAAGATTAATTTGCAGTCTAACTTATCTGTGTAATTAACTTTTTCTTAAAGAGACATACTAGTTCATTCTCCGTTATACAGCCATAAAGAACAGCACACATATTGCATACAAACACTATGACAATACATAATTGTTTGCCAAGGGAAATGAGTAATAAAAAAATAATAAAAAGGTTATTCATGAATGTCAAGGTGGTCAACAACATAGATTGATTATTATCATTATCATTAGAGAACTACCAACAATGAGGTTAGAGGCTTGCACTATTGGACACACAGGTAGGCTATGTTCAGATGTGGTTGTACATTTTCTTAAACCCTAGAAAGGAAAGTATACTTCCATGTGATATGAGCCTAGAAAATCACGTTTCATTTTCTGTTGGTCTTACCTTACTTTGCAACGTCAGAAGAGTCAAGTATGGCAAAATGTAAGAATTCACTTCTAAACGAGATGCTAATTGGCAAGATGCTACGGTTTAATCCAAATAAATGATCAATGTTTGATCTGAGCCAAAGGTTCTACCAAAGAACAGCTGAATGAATTTGGAGAAAGGTAAAGCTCCTTGGTTGAGAGAAAATGACAGTATTTTGCCAAATAGTTGTGTAATACCATTTGCCAAATCGGAATACTTGCCAAAAATAGAGTTGCAAAATCTGGAATATTTTTGCAGTGGCAGAGTTTTGAGGGGTAAAAGTGGACAAATGCTGATTCAAACGAATGCACTGAATTACGTTGTTAGCGGCATTCCCCTCTGTGCCTCAACTGCTCAGATGTGTCTATGAGATTTTATTTGATGAAATACATCTTCCCCCCACCCCGTGTCCGATATTTACATTGAGTTGACAGACTGGTAATTGGAAATTCTTCCATCCAGCTTGATGGAAACCATTAGATTTTGGCCTTTGCAGCGCTGGGCCAGTATTGCTTTCAGCCATTTTCTCTTTTAACCAACTTTGCCATCATCTGTGGCTTTCACTGCTGATGTTTCCAATAGTTCAGGCCCTCACTGTACAAATACAACGGTACAAATACAAAAAGTGGCAAATCATGACAATGTCTTAGAGTTCCCTGACACAGCTTAGGAATCAAGGATGTGAGGCCTGCTGTTAAAGGTGGTGATCACACTGGAGCTCTAGGGCAACAGGCCTCATGCGGCGTTAGGGCATTAGAACTCATGCAGCGTTAATTAACGTAATGCATCGCACTGCATCTGAAACTGTAACTAATCGCTGCTGGATCAGCTTATGGCACCAACAAACCCAACAAGCCTGTTGATGAATGGCCATGGTATTCAGAGTTTTGCCCCTTTCCAAATTTATCATAACCCCCTTCAGTGGCCTTGCCAGTAAGCATAGCATGCATGCACTGCTAAGAATTAATTTACAGGTTAAGTAACTGGCATTTAGAATTCTGAAACTACTTGCTATTAAAGAGATTGAGTAAAAAAGGGTCACTTGAATTGAACACAGTGCGCCCCAGGCTGATGCATCATTGTAGGAGAGAGTAACAAAAGCCTAGCCTGGCCTTGCCTACCATGGCGGGCGGGCGGGCGGGCGGGCGGGAGGGAGGGAGGGCATTGATTCCTTGAGTTCCAAATAGGACTAACAACACGAAACAATGAGTGACATTGAGCAGTGCAACAGGACTTAGCTTTATTTGAGAGTGCAGATTAAATGCAGTCACCTCTTTTCATATTCAACATCATGCACAGGCCCATCTACAAAGTCGATTCTTATTTCATTATGTAATGTAATTTTGCTTATCTGTAGTGAAATGCGAACCAATCTGTCCTTCTCACTTACATCAGAGTGAGAGGAGGATCAATTACACTGTCTTCTCCAGTCAAGTTTGTTTTTTTCCTCGCTCTCTCTCATTTCCTTACTCCCTCTACATGTTTTGTTTATTAGATTATACAAAACTAATCCATTTACATAATCTTCATCAGCATTCCCAAAGAAAAGTATGGCACACGACTAACTGCAGTCACCTGTGCATGGTTCTGGATGTGCCATGTGCTCACCAAAAAAACAGGCAGTTGCAATAAACAACAAGTTCATGGGAATGCAAAACCTGGAAATGTCACAGTGTTGAATTGGGTGACATTTTCTTGTTTGTGCAGGTGGCAGAAGCTATGACAGATGAGTTCTCAATGCTTCACTCCAGCCTTATCATTTACCAGGAGAGGGAAACAGCGGCGATCTCATTGCTATTCCAATCCATGCTTTAACTAATATGTCTTGCCAACTGAAGAATTACTTACAAAACAAGTATCCGTGTTACAGCAATGATGAATGTATTCAATTTTTGTTTGTTTACGTTGGACAACAAGCCAGTCAGATTGGTTATGGAACGAAATAAATGCTTTTGGCCCAGGGGATAAAGCCTGCATGGGTTGCTAGCCATGAGAAAACAATGTTGGTTGTGCCTCTGGTTAGAGAAAAGTGCCGATCTCTCAGCAGCGCATTTTCTTTCCCTTTTTTTTTCTTCTGAGCAAATGCCCTGCTGTTAAAAAGGTATTTGACACTGTTTTTGGTGCTGATTGATTTAATGTACTTTACAAAGGTTTCCCCCCTGTTTGCAACTTAGCTGAAACACAACTCAAAACAAAAATTCACTCACCAGCAAAAAACCTCTTGCATCCAATATGTAAAAACAGCAATTAAAAATAGGCACAATCTTGGCTCCGAAACAACTTTATTCACCCCTAGACTCTGTCTCCCTGGAAATTACATTTGTAAAGCATCTTTCTAATAAATGTGCAGCTCTGTGGCACTGAGAAAAAGCCAATGAGCTCACCAGTGTGGCTCTTATAAAGTCTGTGTTTGGTGTTGTACGCAAACAAAAGTCAGTGTCCAAAGTGTGGACTTGGTCTTATCAGCAATGGGCTAAATGATGGCCATGTAATCCTCCCATGTCATAAACTATTGTGACTACAAAAAATTGCTTTACTCAGTTGTTCCTGATTTTTCCCTGAAATCATGAAGAAAGTCTGTTGCCATAAGTATCGTCATGCCATTGGTGATCTCCACCAATCAAGATTACTTTAAACTTTGGAATGTTAAGTTGTATAATGCCTCCACATGTTTTAGTTAAACAAGATAGATGACATATGAATCTGAGGCATCTGTATGACCATATGATTGTTTTGTACTTAGTTACCTTGGATGGCTTCAGAAGCACAAGTGACTGGGTACACTTGAAGGGGTTGTGGTGGTGTGGCCACAGAATTTTACCAACTTTTACCACCACGGGATTTTACGCAGTTTTACAATTACTGTGTCATCTTGCCCAGGGGTTTGATTAAAACCAACAAGGCTGAGAGCTATTCTACCATTTTATGATGGTATCATTATTATTGACAGGCCTGGATATAAATATGCTTTGCAATATAGCAGTACACTCAACTGAAATGTCATCTTTATTTGTGGCATCTTTTTTCTATAATCTAATGCCTGGTAGACATTATGTCATTATGTCACATAATGTTTGAATAGCTTGAACAGCTTTTTTGGGGATTATTTTATGAGATTTATTTACATTTCTTTTCTGCTGGTACCTTCTGAGCTACCTGTTGGAGATCCCTGATCTATCCAAACATTTTATGTAACAGTATTGGTGTTATAAGTTTACAAGTCCACAGATATAATTATGACTGCCCCCTATTTATTTATTGATGTACTTTTTTGTTGTTTTTCAGGGAGACAGAGGTTTCCTGCCAGGTTAACATCAACCTAGACTAATACACCAGACTTGTTGGTTTCACAAAGAGAATATAAACTTGATATAAACTTTACTGTGGGTACTTCATTGTGGGTGAGGATTTGGTTTAAATCCTAAACTCGTTGGTTCTGCCTTTCATTTTTGTTTGCTGATTGAGATTTAAAATGGGATGCCAGGGAGATTCTTAGGTCTAGATCATGACAGAGGCAGTTGCTTCATTTGTAAATAAGAATAGCATATAAAATATTCTGAAAAATTAAAACATATGAAGATGTTGTCTCTTTTTTCTCTTAGCTTTTGTTAGTCTACTAGATGTTAATCAACTAATCCGGGACCTATTTCAACACTGCAGCCACTGAAAGTTGTTGAGTTCCATTGCATATATTCCTAGGGGTCTCTAGTTCCAAAAGATAAGGGCAACAGCTCCATCTACAGTGATGAATCATAGCGTAACAGAGGAGTATCCACATCAAGGACCTCATTGTTAACATCACATTCAGCCAACTGATAGCCATAGAGAGTAAACAAAATAATTGTATTTAGCCTAACAATGTTGTGGTAACCAGCGGAATATTATAGGGTAACTGGTTAAGTGATTAATTTAGTTTTTTTTTTTCTGTAGTGGCAGCTTGGAGGCCTTTGCCATTAAAAAACAGTGGTAGCAAAACTACATACATTTCAAAAATGGATAATAACAAGTCACTACATTCTCGGATCCCTGAAGACTCGGATCCCTGAAAAGCTATATCATGCCAAGCTACTGGGTACCACTTAGCTCATTTGTTTGTTTTTCTATGTGGATGATTGTGTAGCAGTGTGACAGAACCTAGAGACCTCCTCAGAGACACAATTAGATTCCACATGTCAGAGGGAGTCTCTCACTGTCTTATCTCTGCATGGATGGTTAATTGTGGCTATTTGTTTCTTATTCGTGGCTTGGCACAATCCGGTTAATAGTGGCTCAATGAGGCCGCCAGTTTCCTGCTCTTGGATCTTTTGGGAGAAAGACACATGATTTAGTGTGTGTGGTAGGTAGAAGAGCCCATTGATTTTGATGCCTTGACCACAGTGGCTTTACAGTGGATGAGCAATGTCGATGTGAGTGGAACAAGTTAACGAGGACCCCACGGTCCCCTCAGCCTTGAAGAAGACTGAAGTTGTATCCTTGAAGTACACTCCAGCGTTTGTAGCCCTCCACCGAACACTCTCTCAGACACGGGCACGCACAGACATATACCCACCCACTCACACACATGCAAGTTCAAGTGTGGAAACACATTAGCAATATAAATGTGACAAGAGATAAGGTCTAGTGTAGCATTCATTATAGCATTCATCAAAGAATCCCTCTGCAGAGAAACATTCTTTATTGTTATTATGCTAGACAATAGACAATTTTGCAGCCTTTCTTTTGTTTGTGTAGCCATGCGCTGATGTTAACATTTTATGGTCTATGGATTTAAGTATTTAGGGGGATGATGCATGCATGTATGCATACATCCTAAGTGTGTCCAGCGGGCTTCTGTCAGTTTACAAGTTTAACATAAATTATTGCAATAGGGACTAAATGTATTCAGACATTTAAAAGAATAAAATACTCTTTAAATGTTATTGATCTTAAAATGCCTAACCCATCACATGTCTAGTATATGTTAGTATGAAATTATCAAACTAAGCTAAACACACACACACAAACACAAATTCTATAGGCATTTCATCTGTGATGACTCCTAATGCATGAGACCACATCCCAGGAGAAAGCATGCATGGAATATGGTCTCCAGCTCAAAAGTTTTGTCTCCAAAATCCCATCCCTTCACCTTACAGAGAGAGAGAGAGAGGGAGAGAGAGAGAGAGAGAGGGAGGAATAAAGAGAAAGAGAATCCAAGAGCAGGGAAGAGAGACACAGAGGGGCCCGTTCCTCAGGGGACAGCCTGTTCTCACGCACTCATTCCTTGTTATCCTCGGTTGGGGTCAAGACTGCATACAAATCTCATTACAAGATGCCGGCTATGTCAGTCTGTGCCAATGCCCTTGCGTCCCCCGCAATCTCTTGCATGCCGCACCAGAAGGGCAACACTAACCACGCATTACATAAACTCAGCCCAGACACTGCTACAAAGCCTCTGCAAGAGAGCTGGGTTATCCGCCCAGACAACTCAATTTCAGAAAGATGCTGCATTTCAAACAGGCATGTCGATGCTTTTAGTATTGATCCCGCTGCATTGTGACACAGATTCATTGATCGTTCCCATAGAGGGACCTCCCTAATAGAGACTCGGGAGTCTCAAGTGACCAATTGCAGTCTCTGCCTCATTCATGGCTTAACATTGCATATGCCATGGGTTGGCCTCAGATTTGCTTTATTTTTATATTAAAGATATTATATATCTTTGTCATATTTGTGTGTGAAGGTATGGAGTGTCTGGCATGGAAAGACGCTCTGTTATTGGTTTGACCTACATGCATCCTCACTTGCACACGCAGCTGTTGCTCAGGGATCTTCAGAACTAGCTGAATATGTATTACTATAAAAATGGACAGGATGTTCCAGCTTTGAAAGATAGGTATTGTATGTTTGCAAAGACCACAGATACTTTAAGAAAGAGGTTACCATCTGGTTTCAACAGCGGAAAGCGACAGTGCATTTACATTTTTGGGAAGCGGTCCTCTGTTCCATTAGGTCGAGTGCAAATGACTTCAAGACTTCTTGTTGTCATTGCACTGTTGCCTAGACAACAAAATTTCCTAACAATAATGAACCTTGATTATGGAAGCAATACAAAATGGCTCAGAAAATTGTTAAATGCATTGTCATAGCCATGAATAATGAGGCACAAGGGCTTATTTTAATTTGTTTTCATTTTGATGTTGACTAATTATCTGTAATGCACATCACATTAAACTGTTCCAGGATGAGAGAGGCAGGAAAGGTTATGAGCTAAATGTGAAATCAATAGTCTGACAGGTTTCTTTCCTGGCACATATTGTGTGACCTTCTGGGGTGGCAGAATTGTTCTTTCATCCTTTCCTATCTGCTCTTCGTTCCAGAGGGGTTGGGGTGGGGGGTGGTGGTGCAGGCTGGTTCAGGAAGGCAGGTAGGGTAGAGCCCTGCAACAAAAAAACATCCATGAAATAAATTCTGAATAGTATGTTACATTTCATCTCAGCTTTTTTCCCCCCATCATTAGTTTTTTTAATGTTTGCCTTCTATGTAGAGTTCACCCTGATGCCAAATGTATTACAAAATAATATATTGTTGAGGGCTGATATATCCACAGAATTTTCCTATCATTCTGTTCCTTAATACTACTACTAGTTTGGCTAGTAGTTTGGTATATTATTCTGAACCAAGAGTGGTACCTTCCTTAACCTGCCCTGAACTTCAGATACACACACACAATGTTGAATTTTGCACTAAACTCAGCACTATAACAGATTTGTTCTAAAAGCAAGATGTGTGTGACTCACTAATATCTTTCCAAGTGTTTTTTCTGTTTTGTTTTGTTTTGTTTTGTTTTTAACCAGAGTGCTTTTGTGTTGCCAGTGCACATTTACATGTTGCTAGTGCACCATTATTCTGTCGTTTCAAATGATATGTTTCACTGGGGCTGAGGTCAGCTGATTATAACAAGCTAATGTTGGTTTTCACATGTCTACAAGGACACTTCAGAGCACTCAATGCTATGTAAAATCTTGGATTGCAAAATTGGCTGCACTGTCTACACCACCATTGAGTTCTGAGTCATTTCTCAATGCCCTCCCTCTCTTTCTCTGTCTCCTACTTTCACACATGACTGTCCTATCTCAATGAAGGAAAACTGTGCTACCAAAGAGAACTGTTCATGTACATGTATAAGCAGAGAGTGGTCCTGTGAGAAAGGTGCAACAAAAAATAGAAATTACTTTGTCAGACTCATTTTTTAAAGGTATTGTTCAAGAAAGAGTGTATCTTTAAGATCTATAGTATAGGTCGAATCACTTGACATTTGGCATCACAGATATTTGCTCGTCCTGATTGCAGAGAAAAGACTGGACTGTTGCACAGGTCTCTTGTTCTTGAACAATATCTCCCCCTACTGGGGTAAAAACCAGGTACAGCATGACATGACCAGCCTTTGAACGCCTCTCTGCTGACATGGCAATGCATGCCCATGGCAATGCAACACAATAGAAATTTCATATATGCATAATTTCTTTCATGTTTCTCTCATGCCATATTCATCTTGAAAACAGTGTTCATAGGACTGCATTTTACAGCTCTTGGACAAAATTTAGCCTAAAATTTGTGATATCTGATTTGAAACATGCCATTGCATGATGAGTATTCAATGGTGAAAGACTTAATTCAGTGTTGTCCAAAGGCTCAAAGCAGTCCTGATAGTAATTAATTAACTCCAGAGAGCCATATGTAATCTGGTTTGCCCCACTAAGCTATCCCACCATGACTGTGTTTAGAATTTAAATATACAAACAAGAACATGCTTGAAGGTTATCAGAAAACATGTAGGCTAGCCTATAGGGGGTGCAAAAGTAATTAGCTAATTTTTGAGTCATAATCAAGAGATCATAGACGAAGGAAAACTATTTAGAACACAGTCTTAGGAGGAGTAATTCCAGCCTCTGAACCAGACCAATGAATGATGTCACTTGCGCTCTAGTTCTCACTGTTCGGGACTGTAGGATCAGAGGTGCAGGCTGGGCTATTTCTCAAAGACTTCACCCAGTGGTGACCAGTGTCCTCCAAATGCACTTTAAAGAGCCCATAGAACACATTTTTTGACCATCATAAAATGTTCTTTGAGCCTCAATAATTGTGTATGCGGCTGAAAAAGACCCAGGAGCATTTCTAGGCTGTCTATTCCATGCTCAGAAATGTATGCTCATTAAAAATGTTCGTATTTCCCACCCTCTGGCCAGTTTCCCGCCCCCTGGCGCTGATTGGCTAGTTCATTGTGAGGCCTATTGGCTGTTTTTTTGCTGAAGCAGATTGGCTCCCTAGTTTCACTGATAACTCTTAAGCTGGATTTATACCTCTGCGTCATGTAAACACTGCGCAGACACCTTTCGTGCGCATGAAAGAAATCCTGACTATGCGTCAAAGTGTCGCCGACACGGTACGCAGACCGAAGCAGACGTCATGGATTGTGATTGGTCCGCTTTACATCATTTCTGGTTCTCCGCCTTTCCAGTGCGTTGTGTGTACAAGACCGACTGAGTGCTTATAGTGTATGTTAACTACATTGCATAGATTCGTATTTGTCATAGATGACGCCAATGCGTTGTTTATTTCTGAATTTGAGGTAAAAACGTAAGAGATAAGAAGCTGTAAAAATAAAAGATATAAGAAGCTGTGCTTTCGAGATGGGCTGTCACCCCAGTGCCTTTTCATGTGTTGTGCTGCTGATACTACATGAAATCTTGACCAAATGTCTTTTTTTTCATTAATCTTCTTGTTACGCTTCATCTGTATCAGAATCATTTGCTGTTCAATATCGATCAGCTCCAACTCCAAAAGTATTCTCTCTTGCTTGGTTGCCATGGTTCACTCACTGCAGTCTCCACAGACCGCGACCGGAAAGCACACACACAAAGGACCCTTTATAAACTCGATAACCCTTTATCATTGTGTTGGTGAACTGCCACGTGAAGCAATTACGCAGGCGCAGAGGAATGAATCGACCACGGAAGTATAAATCAAAAAACGTCTGCGACGGTGTCTGCACTTATTTTTCTTAGAGCCGTTAGCTGTTCTCAATGTTAGCTAGCTATTACATAGACTACAGTTCGTGTAGCCTACCACCGAAGGAACAGGGGGCTGGACAAGAGACTGTTCCAAACAATTTTTGATTGGACCAAAGATTCTATAGCAGAGCTCTTTGGATTGGACAGTGTAATGGAGGAGGTGTAGCTTTGCACTGTCTATGTAGACAGAGCACTAGCAGTTTTTTTCAGCCCGGCAAATTCTAGCCTGAATTTTGCATAGAGAAGGAGGCGGAAGATGGTGTTGGGAGTTTCAGTATGGTCCGTTGGATACCTTTAGCTACCCAAATTCAACAATAACAAGGTAAATGTGGTTTTGCATTCTATGGGCTCTTTAAAGGGTCCTATTGTGGTGCTTCTGCTTTAGACACAGAAGCAGGGAGCACCCAAAAGGCAAAGGTGCAAGGAAAAACTTCCTCATGGAAGATATTTATGGAAGAAACCTTGGGCAGATCTATGGCTCAGGTTATAAGTTAGTTGTAGTAGTAGTAGTTATCAGTAGTTACTAATAGAACACAATTGGTCCATGTTTTTGGGTGAGCATGATAATGATTCTAAAAGTATTGGTTTATGGTAGTCAAGCCATGTGTACTTATCTACAGTTCTGGCTGGATAATGTAGCAGTCTCCCGGAGGATTGTCACAGTCCATTCACAAGGAGTTGGTGACAAGTTAGCCAGCGGGAGGCAGAGAACTGATGAGTTTTTTAGACAGAGGAAGATAAGGAGCTAGTCTACAGTAAGTGATTTACACTTCATTGATCATAAATGCCGTATGTAAATAATGAGAGAGAAAGTTGTATGACATGACGCATGTAAAGTCTGTGGTAGCAAAATGCTATAGTCGCTTAAAGGTAGGGTCTACGAGTTTTGGAGCATGCACTTTTTAACATATTGTTTGAAATACTCTTCACACCCCCACTGCAACCCAATAATTAAAAGTTTTGACACAAAAAATAAAAGTTTTAGTGGCCTCTAGAACGAACAATCCAGGAAAAACACTAACCAATCAAATTGAACAGACCGTTCAGTATGATTGGATTCTGACGCATCTATCAAATTGCAATCTGCTGCTCCCTCCCCCTGAACGAATCGTTGTACACTGAGGGGAGGTATTTGGTTTGGGGGGGAGGGATGCTTTTTTCAAATCTGTCTCAGAGGCTCAAGTGATTTTCAGAATCGTAGACCCTACCTTTAACTATGCTTATGACAAAAGGCTCGGGTGGTCAGTGGCCACTGTGTTCTACAGTTGGAGGCTACAACAGAAGAAGCTTTTCCCAAGACCCATGAGGAGTGATGATTAACCCTCAGTGCGCTCTAATGGGGACAGAAAAGAGGAAGATAATGAAAGTGTCTGCTTGTCAAATGTACCCCACACTGGAGAGGGGGTATTCCACAAGGCACACAGGATAGCAGAAAGCTTCACATACAGTGTAGTAGATTTTTAAATTCTCAGGATTACAAGAAGACCAGCGTTCTGTGATCTTAGGGTTTTAGCAGGATAGTATAGGGAGTCTTTAATGTGTTGGAAGGCCACTGAGGGCTTTATGGGTTTGGAGGAATATATTAAATTCAATTCAACTTAATAGGGAGCCAATGTAAGGAAGTGAGGTTGGTAAAGATATGTTCATGATTTGTAGTCCTAGTGAGTGCTTTGCATTATAGTTTTTAAATACTCTCAAAGAACAGAGCATTACAAGAATCTACAATCATTTTTCTTCTAAATCATTTCTACAAAACGGGCATCTGATATTTTATCGCAACCTGGTCTCACGGCTTTTCGTGATGCTGTCACGAAAATAGATTCTATTGAAACGTGATACCATCACGATTTAGGCGTTTTTTTCGTGCATGGACCACGTTTCCCTTATATGTATTTTAATAGGCAGAATGTAAAAGCGCCACTATGAGCGCTAACTGGTGACTGAAAGAGAGAAGTACGAGAGTAATTTTTGCTAATTTGTTTAATTTTTTCCCCCAAAGTTGTGTTGTATAATCTACCAGTGGTCGTCTTAACTAGAATATCTTTTGAAGCCCAACCATTGCTGTAGGTTTGTCTTCTAAGCAATTTATGTCGACTGGACTACAAGTTAGATTACAACGTCTTCTGGTGTATGAATCATCGCTTTAATGTGATGTTATGACAGTATACTACACATTTTTCGCTAAAAATTTAATAATAATAATGGTCAGATTCCCTATTGTTTTCGTTCACAAAGGTGGTTTTCTTGGTCGTGTTGAGATGCATTATGGGAAGTGAGGCCTTTTGAAAGTTATTAATAAATATATGTGTTGGTATTTCCATAAATAAGACATACGTTTCTATTTTTCGTGTTTTTTGTCAGAATAAAAAATGTGAAAACTGTGCTTATTTTGTATTTTGTTGGCGCGATCTCGTGCTTTGCGTCACTGTTTGTGCGACGATCCGAAACCATTGCTTCTGCGTGATTTCAGGTAAGCAAGTTTTAGGAATTAGAGGATAAATTAACAAGCATTTATGCATCAAAAATATATAGTTTTGGCCAGAATTATACATTGTTGTGCTCCTTGGTTTCAACCCCTATTGCAAGAGCTGTACTAGAACAGAGAATGACACAATATATGTCTGTTTTATTTTTTTAAAAAGCAAATGCACAATGTTGGCTGCATCAAAGCAGCTAGCCAGAGCCTCTGCTAGCTAGCAAGATTTGCTAACTTAGTTAATCGGAGCTCTGTTTGGTTTAGTATGAATGGAGATAATAATATGCTTTTGGCATTAGCGGATACAAGATACTTCATTGCCATGTATGTAAAAATATAGGAATTTGTTGTGGCATTACAGTGTAGTATTTGAAATAACATACAGTGCAGCT
>JAGFZM010000061.1:1326682-1422702 GCA_017657215.1 Limnothrissa miodon
GGAAGCAGTTATCCCGCAACATATATAGCAGGGTGAAGCCCGCCTCCCGCCTCCCATTAAATCGGAGACATGGATCAGCTTGCTACACTATGTAGAACGGAACTGACCACCTCTTTGTTCCCATTACTCAACTGCTAAACTATCTCAGGACACTGCCCGAAAAACATAGAGACGGATAATTTATTCACCACTAAAGACAAAGTTAGTTGTTGCCTAATGTGCCGTTGATGCATAATTGTTGTTGATTCCCATCATGCATGACTACTGTAGGTGTATTTTTAGAAATATGTTAACATATTTACCTCGATAGACAGATTGGTACATCCTTTTTTATTCGGAATTAAATTAGTTTTTCTGGATTGTTATAGCCCTTACTGTGTGTAATCTGTGTATTGTCTTTTAGTGGTTCCCCTACAGAGTCATCATTTTGCTGAGACGCCTCAATCCAGTGTGGGCCCTCAAGCGGATTTCGGTAAGATATAGCTTTTTAATTGCATGACAGGTCCCACTTAACTTCTTATCCATTTTACCTATAATATGATTGGGGTTGAATGTGCCATCTTAATCACAGTGTCCACAGAGTGTTGACTGATGACGAACGTTTAATGCCCTATGACTGATTTAAGTTCATCATAAGGCTATGAGGCATCCAGAATAGACTAATTGTTAACTATGAGGCGGAAGCCATGAGGCCCAACCTTAAGCATTGCATCATTGGATCTGACTGGTTAGCAGGATTATACTTGCATTTCATTAAGTGGCTTCCCAGAGTATTAGTTGACCGTCTTTGAGAAGTTGTGTTTTTAGAATATTGCTCTAAATTCACATTCTGCTGAAGGACATGTTTCCAGTGTGGATCCACAATTGGAATTTGGTAAGATATACAGGAGTTTCTGTATATGGATGATTTAACGAACGTACCAGCCTTGCTAGTGTTATGTTCAATGCATAAAATTGTTTATCTTTAATTTAATGTTTACTCATTTGTTTTGCTTTTGAATTAGGCCTTCTTCATCAAGAGCTGGCAGACATGCTGGCTCAACATGAACAGGCAAACACCACTGCATCATCAAATTGGGCTGTCCGTCAAACGATGTGGAGACAGCAGTGGGATTCTTTGACACCTGGTATTGTGGATGCTCTTTTAGTGGCGGAGTGCCCTGCAGAAAGAACATGCGCCATTTGCCAGGTTGAGCCAGCAGTCATACGCTGTAAAGACTGTTTGCCAAGGCAAGATTATTGTTGCAACTGTGACATGGTGTGCCACCAGTCACGGTTGCACAATAGGGAGGGATTCATTGGTGGTTTTTACCTTCCCCTCTCTCCAAACACCCATTTGACATGGGATGGCCAAAATGTGTCTATACAGAACACGGTATGTGACAATACCTTTGCCACATGTTGATTGCCAAGGTCTTCAAACATGAGTTTGCTTAATAGTGTTTTTTTCACTTCTAGATTGCATTTTGCCTTTGGAGGTACCCCAGTGTTGCTCACAGGGTAACATTGAGACACTGGCTGGCAAATCAGCCGTTCTTATTGGAATCAATCGTAGTCACATTTCCACATTTTATTATTAGAAATGTCTCAAATCCATTGTAAAATTCTGTTTCTTCTGAAAGGTCGTTTCAATGTGCGGATACCATTGTTTCAGTGTTCATCCTGCAAAAGCATGACTCTGGCATTCTTCTGAAAAAGCATGACTCTGGCCTTCTTCTGCAAAAGCATGAATCTGGCCTTCTTCCCATCTTTCTGGAGAAGGAGCAGTGGCTTGTAGCTTATGGCACTAAGCTTCTCAAGCTGCAAAAACAAAACTACTTAGTTACAAATATTAGTAATTTCATTCACAAACTTTGCATAATGCACTGTATGCCTGACTAAGAATTTGAGAAAAGAGAATCAGTCTTCTTGGCCATGTATATTCACACAGACAAGGAATGTAGATTCTAGATGACCCAATTGTGGATTTGAGCATCACACTACACACAGTGAAACATACAGTGAGAGGAAGCACACACTGACTTCAGCATATTACAGGTGATCAATTCTACACACCATGACGAGGGCCTCATCAACCATGGCTGACTCATTATGATTTTTTTTTTTTTTTAAGATTTGTCAGCCACTGCTCCTTCCTTTGGTCCAGTTTTTGGATGCGTTTCTGAAGCCTCTGCTTCTGGGGTTGGGCTGCCCCACAGGCCATGCATATCTTTTTCGCACAAGGCATGACCTTGGGGGCAGTTGGGGCATTTTTTTTTTGTTAGAACCCATCTGATAGAAAATAAAGAACATTATATAAGTTATGTATAATATACTTACATATGTATATATATATATGCCTTAAGGCTAAACTTAGATTGTTAGCCTACTCTCTTTATGATATGAGGTATTCATCCATGTTTTGAGAATGTTTTGTTTTCAAGGTCTAAAGAATAATTTGGTTGAACTGCCAATCAAATTGCCAATCAAAACATCATCCTTCAATTAAATCCTTTTCCTTAGGTAAAAAGTATGCACATTTACATTTGGTCTAAAATAACACCCACAATATGATATATGGTATGCCTTATCTTGCATGACTGTCCAAACTAATACTAATTAACCGAATTGAGCTCTGAGCAACTAAGTTAGCTATCTCTTCATTTAATGTTAGCCTAGGCTACATTTCCAGTTTGATGCAACAGACTGTAATCCCCTTTCTAATACAGCTCTTACAATTGCGTTGTAGATCAACTAACAGGACAACACATTGCGTCTTGGCCATTAGTTCCAATGTTGTGCCTGAACGCGTTCATTGAACGAAGGTTCATGAACTAGTTCATAATTTTTGTGAACGTGAACTGAACGTACTGTATTATTCCCTAATGAACTATACTGTGAACGCGTTCATTCTGGTGTCTGTGAACTACGCGTTCACTCTTTAATTTTCGTTAATTTCTATAGAGCCCTCCAGGCGAAAAACACCACTCAGTCCTGTAATCAATCGCTGTGTTTGTCCCGAAGTTGCGTAGAGGCAGAGAGCAGGGAGCAGAGCAGATAGAAATTTTTAATTGGCAACGCCAGCCAACTCTTGTCAACAAAGAGTTCAGAATCCACAACAAGGTTGTATGTACAGTGACAGACAATGCTGCTAATTTTGTCAAGGCATTCAACTGTTTTGCGATGGATGTTGCTATTGAAGTGCCAGAGATCCACTTTGATCACACTGAGAGTGAAGATGAGGATGAACCCGTGTCAGCCTCCACTAGTGAGAGCTCAGACGAAGATGTCTCAGGTCTGGTTCATCCCTTTCTCCCCCCTCACAGAAGGTGCATTGCGCACACTTTGAATCTTGTGGCCAAAGACACAGAAAAAATTAGTGATAAACGTTACAGAACAATGTCAAGGGCTGTTTTTGCAAAAGCCTCTGCACTGTGGAACCTGGTTAGACGAAGTACAAAGGCTTCTGATGCTGTGGAGGAAAAGCTTGGAATTGGCTTTGTTGTGACAAATGACATGAGATGGAATTCAGTCTTTCTTGCAATGGAGCGACTGTCTCGCATAGGAAAACTTACTACCAAGGCAGAAATTAATGTGGCTGAAGTCACTCCTGAAAATGACGCCACTCCCTTACATGATGAGCTCCTTCTACACACTGTGAGTGACGAGTTTGGTTTTTGCAGATTCTCTCCACAGGAAGTCGATTTCATACACATTTAACAAAAACGCTCATCAAAAATCTGAAGTGGATGCCTATCTGGATTCCCCAACCACAGATGGGTTTGATGAATACATGCAGTTTCCAAAGCTCAGGAGAATGTTCATAAATTACAACACTGCCCTGCCCTCAAGCGCTCCAGTAGAGAGGCTTTTCAGCATCGGTGGTCAAATATTCAGGTAGGAATAAATTGTGATTATAATACGTAATTATAATTCTTTGGTAATAAGTAAATACCCAGCCTCAATCTTTGTTTCTTATTATATTATTCTAATTCTGGTAGTAAACATAAATAATATGGTAAAATTAGTTCAGTTATTGTCTCAGTTCACAGTTCCTTTATTACTGTTACCATTTTGCCACAATCATGATTTAAAAATTTGTGGTTATCTCATTCAGACCCAGGAGAAACCGGCTAGGAGATGCCAACTTTGAGAAGCAGCTGATCTTGAATGCCAACAGAAAGATTTGAAGGTACATTGAATATTGCTAGGATCTGTTGATTGTGCTATAGAAGTGCAATGTATTGCCAATGGATATGAGTATGATGTGCAGAGGTGACCTGCATTAAAGTAACAGAGCGGAGCAGTGTGTAATAACAGATTTAAGTAACAGAGCATATTTGTTTTTAGGAAGCCAAAAACAGCAGACCCACCAGGGAGAGACCACTGTGTCCAACGACCATGACCTTCATTCAGATAAGAGAACATAATTCTGTTGTTAATCCTGCACTCTTTTATGTTATTGTTTTAATTTTAGTTTTGTATGTGGACTGGAACCAGTGACAAACATTCATTTAATTTAGCTATTTTCACTCACTGAACAGAAATTAGAAGCACTGTCCATGGCCTTGGACTCTGACTGACTCTTAAGTTGTTATTATTGCTACTTATTTTTGGTGCAAACAAGCCAAACTGTTTAAAAATTACTCAATAATGTTTAAATGTTTAAATTGCACTTTAAATGATGGAATTTCCTACTTCAGCCTGGTTCCTAGCTCGGTTTGTGTTAGTAGAATGGGTTTAGGGTTTGTAACCTGTTTGTTTAACCTACCTGGTATTCCTATTTCGTACGTCCTGATATGGAATTTGAATATTTATTAAAAAAAAACCTTACGGACTACTGTCCTGTATGTTTTATAACTCCTAATTAAAATTCCTCATGTCCGGTTAGTTTTTCCTCATGTTATTTGGAATATATAGGGTGAAAGCTGCAACTGCTACTAGTGTAAACACCAACAAGTGTTTAAAATAACAATGGGGGAAGGCTGTGCCTTCAATGCTACAGTAAATTCTGGTTGGAAAATAATTCAAAATTGGATATAAAGATCTGATACATAGTTTTAGCATTTAGCATAGAATAATTTAAAATTTTAGCTTGCAAAATATTGAAAAAAAGAACTGAACTAGTTCATTTTTGGAGCTTTGAACTTAGTTCATTTTTTTTTTAATTATGAACTATGAACTGAACTAGTTCATTTTAAAATCTGTGAACGAGGAACTGAACTAGTTCATGTAGAAAGTGAACTTTCCCAACATTGATTAGTTCATCATTTTGGATGTGTTTAATGCGGGATAATTTCCCATTCTCAATATCTCCTGCACTTACCTTGATTCTCGCTGGTAAAGCTGACTGCTTGGGATCGTCGCTGCAGTAGACTGTATAGATCGTCACACACATGTGACGCAGAGCAAAAATATTGCGCTCAAATATAAATGACGATAAAAAAAATAGTCTTCGTTTTTTAAATATCTTTGAAAAAAATGGGAATTTTTTGAAAAGTCTGTCAGTTAGGTCTGACTAATGTCAACACACATACGGCTCTTTGATTCAAATAGGGGTTGAAACAAGGAGCACGACAATGTATGATTCTGGCCAAAACTATTTATTTTTGATGCATAAATGCTTATTAATTTATTCTCTAATTCCTAAAACTTGCTTACCTGATATCGCGTATAAACAATGGTTCCGGATCGAGCACGAGATCGTGCCAATATAAACTACACAAAATAAGCATAGTTTTCATATTTTTTATTCTGACAAAAAACACGAAAAATAGAAACGTATGTCTTATTTATGGAAATACCAACACATATATTTATTAATAACTTCCTCACTTCCCATAATGCATCTCAACACGACCAAGAAAACCACCTTTGTGAACGAAAACGATAGGGAATCTGACCATTATTATTAAACTTTTAGCGAGAAATGTGTAGTATACTGTCATAACATCGCATTAAAGCGATGATTCATACACCAGAAGACGTTGTAATCTAACTTGTAGTCCAGTCGACATAAATTGCTTAGAAGACAAACCTACAGCAATGGTTGGGCTTCAAAAGATATCCTAGTTAATGTCGCTGATTACGACTAAATGGTAACACTTTACACTAAAATACTGTTTTGTCTTTTCGAAAGGATTTCTGTACTGTGGGGAGTTTTTTTTATATACTCCTTACCTTCCAGGGATATTCGGCATTGTTTCATTGTAATTACCATGAAATAAAGAAGGTAGTTTTAACAAAATTACACAGTATCAGGGCTGTAAAATGCAGAATCACCAATTATCATTTCCAATCAATTTCTTAGTTATATCCTATGTGAATATACGAAGTGATGAATAGACAAACACCTGTGCTACAGAATTTTCACTTTTATTACCTCTTAAAGGTGCTCTATGCGATGCTGTTCGACGTCACTTCTGCTAACGTTTCACATAAATACAAAACATTTCGTTGCTTCTCAATTTCTCTTCTTCACGCCTTATATTCCTCCGAGCATCTTTTCTTTGGACGTGCCTCAGCCATTTTTCAAAAGTAATTTACCGACACAGTATTGCTAACTCACGCCCGGATTCACGCTGTACAATCAACACTGTTGCACGCGCATTAACCCCCACCTCTTCTTGACGATTGGTTGGCCGTTGTCTGTTATTGCTTTGGTGCACAACCTCCTGCCCCTAGTGTTTGTTTTGGTATTGCAGCTTCTGTGTTGTGTTTTGAGACCGGGTTTTTTCCCAATGTATTCAGCAGGCAGACAGCAAGCCAATCAAGGGGTGGTAGAAACGGTTTGAGATAATGAAATTGAGCTAAAATCTTGCAAAATTGCACAGAGCACCTTTAAGGTAAGGAGTAGGCCTATAGCAACACCCCACAGTACAGAAATCCTTATATCCTGATACCATATAGTCATTGTGAACTTACCTTATTTATTTCATCATAATAACAGATAACAGGTAATACGTAATGTAATTCAGTCCTTCATAGCACCATCATGTTGGTGTAATTACAGCAATATTACATCACAGTAAGTAAATCCTAAATATTTATTGCTTCCGTAAGTATATATTTACAGCAGTTATTACCATTTTATTTTACCCTTAAATCTAAGTTATTTGCATTGTTGTTGTATGGTAATTGCACAGTAATTGTCTAGAAATTACACATGAACTATTTGTAATATGTGGTTTAAAAATAATATTACCATGAAATTGTATACATACCGTAATATTACCCACTTATTACCAATCTGTAATGTAAAGTTTTTTTCCGACTAAATTTCTAAGAAAATTTAGTTTGTCGGGGTGCTGCAGTTCTGGTGTTATTCTAATATGTGACTGCCTCTTTCAAATATGGGCCATGGTGTTTGGGGATGTGCAAATGATCTAAAATGAATTTTACCCCATAATCATGGCACAAATAGAAATAGAAAAGTAAAACCTGTAGGCCCATTTTAAAGACAACAATGATAAGACAGTAAGCCATGTAGACCTGTGTTTGCTATGAATAAACAAACAAACAAATTAGGTTATTAATAAGTAATGCTAATGCATTCCATAAAATATGACTTCAACTTACTAAATAATTGAATACCCCATACACCCCCAAACATGCAGATACTAAAAAAAAGCTTTCTGTTGCTCATACATGCAAATTTGACAAACTCTATCACAAATAATCCACCATCTTTGCTTGTCAAGACAAGCTTCCTGCAACACAAAAACTCTGCATCATCACCTGACCTCCCCTTCTTATTCTTAGTTCATTCAGTTTTTGCTGCCATGTTTTACACTTCTAGGCTAATGGGTGTCTCATGGGTGCATGCTTGAAAAATCTACACCTGACATTTGTACTTGGGAAACCACATGGTCAATATGGCACTGGCAATATAAAATTGTAGTCTAAACCTACTGTGCTGTATTTAACTTTGAAATAAACTGAAAAGCATTCTGTGTGGGGAACAAAATACTGTATAAATAGGCTTATAATATTGATCTTGATTGACTGACACAGGAAAAGTACAGTAATGGGCAATGTACAACAATATCCCAGGCAAAGTAATAATAATAATAATAATAATAATAATAATAATAATAACTTAAAAGACTTCTAGCGCCTTTCATGATACCCAAGGTTGCTTTACAAAGGGGGGGAGGGACTAAAGGAAGGGGGAGGTGTGAGTATGTGGGTGGGGTGTGTGCTTCAGAGACCAAAGGCCTCTGTGTACAAATGTGTTTTGAGATGGCCTTTGAAGGACACCAGAGTGGGGATATGGCTAATGTGGAGAGGCAGCTTGCTCCAGAGGGTGGGCGAGGCAACACAGAAAGCTCTATCACCAACTGACCAGCTTGGCAAGTTGGTCCTTGACAGAGGATCGCAGGGTTGGTTGAGTGTAGGGCTGGAGGAGATCTGAGAGGTATACTGGGGCATGTAGTGCATTTAGTGATTTGTAGGTGAGGAGAGAAATCTTGTATGAGATGCAAGACCTCACTGAGAGACAATGAAGTGGCTTGAGTGTGGGGGTAATGTGCTGCCACAGCTTAGAGTGTGTCAGGACATTGGCTGTAACCTGGTGATACTGTAATCTGTCCAATGTCTCGTTGGGCAGACCATACAGAATGCAATTGCAGTAGTCCAGATGGGAGGGAATGGAAGCATGGATGAAGGTTTCAGTTACAGAGTTAGAGAGTGAGGGTCAGAGTCTGGAGATGTTTTTGAGGTGAAAGAACACAGAATTTGTAGTTGACCAGAGACCAAAAGATCTTTTGCAAATGTAAGGGGTGTATCCTCTTGAACTTACGTGTCTGTGGGACTCAGATTGGCTAGTTTGAAATTTACATGTAGAAGGAGGCGGGAGACAGTGTTGAAGTTTTGGTATGGTCCACTGGATACCTTAAGCTACCTAAATTCAACAATAACATGGTAAATGTGGTTTTGCATTCTATAACCCCATTAAGGCTGTCATCCATGATTTCATTTCGTGCAGGCAGTTGACAAGGGTTTGTTGGGAAGCTGGGCAGAGGGTTTTTGGTGACGGATAATAGGACCAAGAAGGAGCATGTAAATTGTGAAAAGAAAGGGACCAAGCACTGATCCCTGGGGCACACCATGGTTGGAATCCTTGATGGTAACATATTGTTTCCTGCTGGAGCCTCTGCAATTCACTCTCTGCAGTTCAGTTTATTTTGAATAGTATGATGGACTGGGTCAAAGATTGTGTCTTTGATGCAGCTTCTGCAACAGATGGAATAGAGAATGTGGAGATGTGGTAGTTCGAAGAGATTGAACAGTATGAGAATTATAGGAAAATAACTGTTATTCTGTTATTTAAGCCTATTGAAAGTATCAGATGACATAGATAACAGATAATTAGCATGTAGATTATTACTACAGGCGACAGGATGGGATAGGTTTGGGTCTGATTGAGACAGCATCTTGGCATGCATATTAAAAGTTATTTATCTTACCAGGTTCATTGCCAACAGGTGGGAATTGTTAAGTGGTAAAAATGACTTTGACTGGGGTCTGTAAAAATTATTTTATGGATATACAGTAACATGAAAATCAGACAAAAAAAAGAATGATCTCTTAGGCAAAATTAGGCATGGGCATCAAGAATGTGCATTTACTTAGAGGGATTATAGAATGCAAAACCACATTTACCATGTTATTGTTGAATTTAGGTAGCTTAAGGTATCCAATGGACCATACCAAAACTTCAACACCGTCTCCCGCCTCCTTCTACATGTAGATTTCAAACTAGTTTTCACCGGACTGAAACAGGCCAATCTGAAGAGAGTCCTATGGACACGTAAGATCAAAAGGATACACCTCCTACATTTGCATGGTCCAATCAAAGATTGTTTGGAACAGTCTCTGGTCCAACCCCCTGTTGCCAGGTTTTCAATTGTATTTGATATTTGTTTATTTTTTAACAGTATCCTCATTCAATAAAACAATCAATCAGTGTGTGTTTAATGAATATTAGATATTTTTGCTGATTTAATCTGATTTGTTTGTGGAGACAGACCTCTTCAGCATTAATAGCTCCAAAACAACATTATTGCATATTTTCCACTTTTTGTTTGCGTCAGTTTGTCCTTGACAATTTCAAATCTGTTTGGCCAAGCAGCAGACTGCTTTTCAAAAGGACCAGTAACCGTAACCATCAAAACTTTTTGCAACTCATAAAGGAAACTGGCCATTTTAGAATTGGCCATTTTAGAAGGCCACCAACTGCTGTCAGGAAAATCTGGTAAAACATTATTACCAACCAATACGTGGTATCGGCATTAAAGCTAGCTTCACTTGACCCCACTGTTTAGCTTTAGCTGGAGTCGAAGTCGAAACTGAGTCGAAGCTTTGAAGGTGATAGTGACACATGAAGGAGTGGTGGAGGTGTGTATGGATGCATTGTTAGAGCCATGGATTGAGTGAGGGCCTTGTAAAGGCGTACGTTCAATGGCCAAGTTTGGAGGAAGTCAGCCCTGCCTACCTGTCGCTTTGGCCGAGTTGTGGTCTTTTTGCCGTTTAGTTTTAAATATTTACACAAGATTCAACTCTTCAGCAGTTGAGCTTTGAATATTAACAAGATTCAATCAATAACATAATTTATAAGATTCAATAATTCCATGCTGAATTGAATGACCACTTTTGTCTTGGTCAAGAAGCAAAAAAAAAAATTTCAAACAACAACTCTCTGACAAATAGGATCATAAATGGATTTTGTTCTATTCGCTAGGCGATCAAGTGCCTTGAATTGATTTTGTCCAATTTGATAACCATTCTGCACAGTCTTTACTGCACAAGGGTCGGCTATTTTGTTTGAATCAAGCACAATGATATTCCTGTTCTTCTCTTCAAATGGGTTCCCAAGTTCTTGGATCATCTTTACAAGGCCCTGAACATCCCTAGCAAATTTCACTTGGACACTTGGGCTTTGATCATGGTGATGGCTAATTCTGTCCTCAGGGCTATTCTGATGTGCCTCTTCAAATTCTTGGATAACCCGAGCTACTTCAGGCCCAGCAACCATCCAACGCAGTGCACTGGGATTGTCTAGCAAGCCAACGGCTCCATCATCTCCCTTCACACAGGCATCATTCTGCTCATGGGCTTGATCGATCGAGAATTGCAGAGAATATGCACACAATTTAATATTAAATGTTTAAATATACGTACAACTACATAATTTCTGATAGATATCATAATAACCTCTATTTCATTTTGTTCAAAAATGGACTGAATTTATTAATGACCAAATGTGCAACTTTTTTAATTGCTAATTTCTGTCATCCCTTTATTATTTGTACAGTGCCCTTGAGTGTTTTGAAAGACGCTTCAAATAAAATGTATTATTATTATTATTATTATTATTATTATTATTATCTGTTTTGTTGGCCATGTTGCCAGTCCCTCTATGAGATGGCCATGGAGGTCAGAATGGATGCATGGTTACTTTCAATGCCATAAATTTAAATAAAAAATGGTATGGAACTGTAAAATTTTGGGAACCCTACATAATCAGTACTTATAGCAACACCTTGCATCACAGCTTGCAAATTCTTTTTTAACAACTATAAGTTTTGTTGTACTTGGGATTTTGCCCTTTCATCCTTCTAAAAGGCTAGTTCTGTAATATGTTTTCGTCGTCTTTCATGCTTCTTTTTAAAGATCAATTTTTGGGACTGTTTGCACCAGGGGACTGTGATGGCTTTTCCAAAACCTCTTGAATTAGGGGACTCATTAGGGGCTGAAGAGGGCGCATGTCACCCCTCTGCTAATCGAGCTCCACTCTGCTCACTGATCACTGATGCTGACTTACAAAGTGCTTAGAGGATCTGCCCCTTTTTATCTAAGCGCTCTCATAAAGGCTCATGCTACCCCCCGACAACTCCGGTCCTCCAATGACTGTAGACTGGCAGTCCCGGCACCTCGCCCTAGGCAATCCAGACTCTTATGTGTCGTCCCACGCTGGAGGAATTACCTACCAAAAATAATCAGAACAGGGCCATCTCTGGAGGCCTTCAAAAAGCTCTTAAAGACCCAGCTATTCAGAGAACATCTTCTATCCTAGCACTTAATTGAATTGAAGCACTATTCCCTAGCACTATGCTCTTTAAGGTTTCTGCTATGTAGCTTGATTGTTATCCTCTTTTTGTAAGTCGCTTTGGATAAAAGCTAAATGCATAAATGTAAATAAATGTAAATGTATAACGGCCATTAAAACCTTCAGCTTGTGTCATAAAAGCATGATAGATCCACCTTAATAATTGGCAAGGTGTTCATGAAATGCTGCTCCTTTTTACCTCCAAACTTGCCTTTGCTTATAGGGTTCTGCTTTTACTTTTGTCAGTCCACAGGCTTCTGTAGATGTTCTGTTGCATAGGACATAGGACATCTGACATTGGATTTTATGATGGGGACACAGGAAGGGTTTTCTTCTGCTGACTCTTCTATGAAGGTGTTGGCTGTGCAAGCATCACTGCACAGTGAAACATTGCACCACTCCTGAGTCTGCGAAATCTTGTACTGCATATTTCTGGCAGGTTTGAAGACTCAGAGTTTGAAATTTGCTGACATTTAGGCTACTAATGACAGTTGTTGCCATGTATTAGATAGACTGTAAAAATAATCGGATGCATTTTTATTGTTAATTTGTGTTTTTCAAAAAAATATTTATTTGATCCATTTATAGACTGTTAATATACTTTTCATGAAAACATGCCCAAGATATGTTATTAATGAAGGGGTGCCCAAACCTTTGCAAGACTAAGAGATTTGTTAGTTTGATACTAATCAAAGCAGATAATTGCTGAACAGTGTAGACCAACATAACACCCTCTTGCGGCAAGAAAAACAAAAATGGTAGAGGCTTAGTTGATATTTCATCCCTTTAAAGTCAACATGTCCTCTTCATATCCTGAAGTGTAGTAAGGGTTTGGATTTTTGAGTGGTTGAGGCAAAATGTATACGGCCGTTGGCCTATAGCTTTGTCCAAGAGAAGGTGGAAAATAAACAGGCATGGCCCTAAGCATTTTTCCAGAAAATTCCAGAAATATTCTTCAATTAAGTTATTGCAAATGCAAATATTTTTGCAACAGATGTCACTTCACATGTTTATTTCGTAGACAAAAGGTCTAAATTCAAGAGTGCAAATCATTTGGTCTGCATCATTATTTAAAAATATTGTAAAAGGCCAAAGTATAGATTATAGATTCAAGATTTCTTTTATTACATCTCATTATACTGTAGGTGTATTAGAGAGTAAAATTCTTTGTGTTTTATTGTCTCCTCAAAAGATAAATAAATGAAAGGTGTGTGTGCACGTGTGTGTGTATGCATGTCTGTGTGTGTGTCTTCAGCATGAGTTCAGCAATCTAACTGCCTGGTGGAAGAAACTGTTTTGCAGTCTGGTGGTGCGAGCTTTCAAACTTCTATATTGTTTGCCGGATGGTAATAGCTCAAATAGTTGTGGTTGGGGTGGCTAGGGTCCTTTAAGATTTTCCTGGCCTTCGTAATGCATCTTCCCTCATATAGCTCCAATATGGAGGGTAGGTCGCAGCCGCAATCTTCTGCGCTGTACGCACCACTCTTTGAAGTGCCTTCCTATTGTGAAGAGAGCATTCCCATACCATGCGTTTATGGTTCCAGTCAAGATGCTCTCAGTGGTGCCTCTGTAAAATGACCTTAGGATCTTGGGTCGCATACCAAACTTCCTCAGTCGTCTGAGGTGGTAAAGACGTTGCTGGGCTTTTGATTGTCCCAGGTGAGGTCTTCTGAGATGGTACACCAAGGAACTTCACCCTCTCCACTGTCTGACCATTGATGGTAATGGCTTCAAAATGATGTTCTTTCTGCCTATAATTTATTATTAGTTCCTTCGTCTTGGACACATTCAGTGCTTAATATATATTATGCTTAATATATATCTCTACAAAGAATTCAAACAATGAACCAACTTGTGTGAGTGTTTGTGTTTATTATTTGCTAGAACTTTATTTTGCAGATCCCTTCTGAACCTGTTATCTTCCAGAGACCCCACCCTCAACCCACCCCCAGCCCTTGATAGATAGTTGGCTTTTGCTACATGGACGGATAAAAACAAACAGCCACGTGTCTAAAACCTACATTTGTTTATAAGTAAATAAGACGCTTGCAGTGTTTCTGGATATCACCCTTTACAGTGGATAGAATGATGAACATTACCTGAACCAGTAGGGGCAAGGTTACGGTGACCCACACTACATTTCCCAGCATACAACTCACCTCCAGCATACGCCAAGAACGCAATCGTGAGCAGCCAATTCCTGTAGAGACGGCCATATTGGAATTTCAACTGTAGTAGCTAGCAGTCTGGTAATATTCGGAGGCGCTGTTATTTTGTCATCACAACATCGATCGTCGTTATTTATATCTTCCGATCTGCAGTCTGGCATCCAACCCGAGAACCTCACATTTTGTAGACGGGAAGCTGTCTGTGATAATCTTATAAAAATGAGTCCAACCGACGCAAAACGAGGAGCTAAACGGAGGAAGAACAAGCGGGGCGGTGGCAGCAGTAGCTGCACCAGCACTATCTGCAGTATCGCTAGTAATATCCAGGCCGGGAGCTCAACAACGGCCCGCACTTCTCTATCAACAGCCCCGGCCGCCCCTGTCACGAGCTTTTTATCATCAGGAAGCACCGGGAACGGTGATATTGGGGGAATCCCAAGTCTAAACGGAGAGGTGAGAGTTGTATGTAGGTGTTCAAGCGTAATGATCAAGTTTTACATCACAGCGTATCGAACACTGCGGCCTACTTGGCAGCCTTCATCTTGCTAGCTAGCTGGTTTAGAAACGAGAAAGGTTTGGAGCTTTCCCCGATTACACCAACACTGATCAATAATGGATTTTATAGTGCACCATGGCCCGCGTAGAAGCATCTAACAAAAAAAACAAACATGCAGTACTGAACGTCATGTTCAAGTGATCACTGCTACATTTCTTCCTAGTGTGTGGGAACTCCTGTGTTAACATTAGCTTATTAGCCTACAAGCTAATCGTTAGCCAAGTTATCAGACAAGACCAGCCCAAGTTAACTGGGAAGGATGTTCGTATGTTTTCAAGGTATGAGTTTTTTTATGGTGGACCTCGTGAAGAGACGACAACGTCTGCTAATGCTTAAATTCTTTTGGGATTGTATTTGACACAAGGGACTTCTGGTTGATCAAGAACTTACTATCGATTTTTGCTGTCAGTCTTCATGAGCTGATTTTATATTAGCTACCAGGTCGCTGGCTAGCTACCATAGTAGGCCGGGGATCAAGATTATTTACTGTAATCAGTGAGACTCTGATGGACTTGGTCATATCTTTGGTCGCATGAAGAGTAAAGGATATTCACCTGTCACAATGTCTGCAGTCTCTAAGATAAAAAAAATTCAATATTAGTAATGTCATCGTAAAAATCTGCAGCGACACCTGTCCCACTGAACCACATAACAGGAAGTTCTCCTGAGAAGCTAAGTGTAGGCGTCATTGGAGAGCAGGACACCTTTTGTTGTTGTACCGTAGGTTCGGTAAAGGGTGCACAATTTCTACCCTGTATGCAGTCAGATATGTTTATGAGAAGATGCACAAGTGACGTGACAAGATCTGCGCATGATTAAAGAAAATACGCTGGCTCACATCCAGACTGGTTCACCTTGCTGTGCATTGAATCGATGTAGTGGCCCTAGCAAGGTATACAGTAGACTACATTTTGTTTACACCATCCCAGATGTTATATAACCTTTCTCCACTTATTGTGGCATGATAAAAATAATCACACCTACCCAGTTGATCATTTTGTCATCTAGAGGTGTTTCTGCTTGAAACCATTCTCCAGCTGATTCAGGTGATCACATCTCACACAAGGAGGCTGTTGATCTGTTATCTGCTGTATGGTCTGGCTTTTCAGGCCCAGGCTGTAGATGATAAATTGGGAGACAGAGGAATAGGGAAAAATAGATTTGGGGGGTATTAAAATAATTCACCTGATGTGTGTAATCAAGATTATTTCTTGTGTTTCTTACTGTTCTGCTGGTCCTTACATGATGTATCAGGTTGCTTATGGTTTAGTAGGTGCTTGAAGTAGCAGTCCAATTTGTAAAACACCATCATCATACCTGAACCCATATTCTACTGTAAGAGGCCTGTGAGCACTGTGGCAGAGATGTGACTGCAGCAGCAAGTCTCCTCAAACAGCTATCAAACAAATTGAACTAATGTCGAAGTAGACAGTTTTTTGTCTCTTTACCTCAGAAAAGACGGTAAGCAGCAAAGAGATGGTAAATTAAACAGTTGTGTCTAGCATTTGCCTACCTTTTGTAGTTACCTACAGGCTGAGGTAGGATTCAGACATGCCAGAGATGGCCTATAAGCTGCCACAGTCTTGGCAGAATTAAATTGAGCCAGTGAATTCTTCACCAGTTATTGAGGTGTTAGACATTTTCATTGCAACTTTCCTGCAGTGTTGTCAGATGGAGTGATGCGCAGTGCTGGGCCATTATTGCCTGTAGGATTTATAGCTTGGAGCATTAACCCCTTAGCCTAGCTGCTTTGCTATAGTAACGCTGCTCAATATTATGCATTTTTACTTCAGTGCTGTGCCTGATTCTTTTAGTAAACATTAGAAACCAATACAGTTGGAAAACTAGTGATTAATCAGCAAACAGTGGCTATGGCTGAGAGCAATGACAGTCCATTTAGGCATGAAAGCTGGAGATCTTATCAAGGCTCAAGATGCCATGCTTCCTACAGTTTTTAGGAAACATATTTGGCACTGTGAAGGGTAAGAATATTTGAGAACCCAAACACATGGAACAGAGGTGTGGTAGTAGGTGTGGTAGGACAGAGGTATTGTGCATGAGAAAGACCCTGTAGGGTTGAAACGTTGCAGCAGCACAATGATGTATATTAGAGTTTCAGTGTGCAGGCATTTAGTTTCCTTGGAGCAGAACCCAAAGGCAGCCATCACTAATATACCTTAACTCCACTCTCTTCATTGATAAAGTGGTTGTTTACAGCTAGGTGCATGCTGGCGCTTAGCAAAAGGCCAAACTAAATGGTATCAATTGATTGAAGTCATGAGGCTCGAGATTCTGCACACCATTGCTTTTCCATTTCCTCTCTTCATGGCATGTTTCTCAGGTAACAGACAGTGTAGATATAACTGTACCTGCCTGCTGCCATGGTTGCTTTACAGTATATGTTGAACTGTTGGCCTATGCCACTTAACAGCCAAACCAGTTGTTTTGTGCAAGAGGGACCTGAGTGGTTTCAATTGTGGGACATCAATTCACAAGGCCAAGCCTGCTGTTTTTTGCCAAAAGGTATTGGCATCGGGCATTGGTCAGCTTTTGATATTTTAAGACTGCAATAATATAACGAGTTATTTCTGATTACTGCTATTTCTGATAAGTGCTTAACGTACAAATTGCATGAACTAATGGAAATCTCATTGAAGCATAGCTTTAGTCACACACAAAAACATTGTTTGTCTAAAAGTAGCTTAGTGTTACTGGAAGGACTGTAGGGCAATGTGAAAAGTTAACGGGTCTGGGCCCAGCATAAGTGGAATATATAATGCCACTGGCCTCTTGTTTGCTGTGTAAGCCTAAGTATTGCATTGCAAGGCCAGGCCTGTTAAATGTGTGATGTTGTATGTTCTCCAGGTTCCCTTGAATGGCACGCCTCAGTTCTCAGTGAATGCAGATTTCTCAGGAGTGCTTCAGGTAAAACATGCAACAGTGCCCCCCAGCCTACCATATGTAAATACCCCTTACCACCCACCAATTATCAAGACATAAGCTGTTCTTGTAACATCGTGCTGGCTGGCTGGCCTGCTCTTTCTCTTTCCTCTCTCCCTCAGCCCCAAACCCCATTTACATTCGGCCTAAATCAGAGGGCTCCCTACACTAGTGGCGACCGCTGCCTGCTGTGCCGGAGTGAGCGGAAGGACAGTAGCCTCCTGGAGGCCGAGGCGCTGGGTCAGAATGGCACGTCGCAGCCTCTCAAAGCCCCCAGCTCCCTGCAGCTGCCCCTGTGGGTGTGCCCGGACTGCAGACGCACCGTGGAGAAGGAAGAACGCCACGCCGCCATGGAACAGTCACTGGTCATGGTACATATCAAGTCTTATCCGGTGTTGAGAAAGCACAGGTGGTGTTCTAAACTAAAGCTTGAAGATGCTTGTGCTTTGCTCTGATGTCTGTGCCTCTGATGTACGATTTCTTCTGCCACTCAGCCTAGTTTCTGAGAATTTGGATTTGCAACTTTGCTATCAGTGCCCTGCCGAGGACGAAACAAAACTGAAACGGAACCATATGAGATTGTGTTTATTACCTTGTCAGTTAAAGGTGTAGTCAGTAATGCAATGCAGTTTGTTTAACGTATAGGTAATTTCTCCTCATGTTCCAGTCGCACTCTGCTTCTATAAAACCATAAAATCATTCTTCTTTTTCAGTGTTGGAAGAAATACTAATTATTAGCCCCCTAGGCCATATGAAAGTGCTTAACAACCTCACCATTTCCAACAGAAATACAGAGAACCAGAACTGCCTCCTGAAGGACAAACACAAAATGTCCCTTCAATTTAATGATGAGGCTTGAAAATAAGATGAATGCAAAAATGACATATGGTCAAAATTAGGGATGCACCTGTTTTATTCAGATTAAGATATCTGCATATTGGTTAAGGCCCAATTTAAACTGGCAGTGAAGATGAGGCGAATTCACCAAAAAAGAGCTGATAAAATGTAACAGAATGCATTTAGATAGGTTGTGAAGTAGAAACCACTGATGTAAAGCACATAAATAAGTATACTGCGGTAAAGGCATTCATAATTATTTCTTAAGTAATGTACACATTCTTTAAAAATAATACACAAGTACAGTAACATGGTATGTGTACATAATTCCATTCCACCTTTTGATAATACTCTACAAACTGGAAACAAACAATGGGGGCAGCCAACCCCCCCCCCAAACACAGCTTTGCTTAAAAACCGTTCCTCGTATTGTGAGCTAAGTTAGAGATCACTTTAAAAACCTTGAATGCCTTCAGTATTTTTTGAAACACTGATTTAGAGCATAAACTATGACCCCTTCTGTATGTGTGAATCTTTCTATCTCTCTCTCAGAACCAGGACTTCCTGTTGCCCATGCCCATGGGTAACGGCGGACTGGCGCAAGAGCCTCCGGGGCCGGGAAGCCGGCTGACGGGCCCTGGTGGTGCTCCACCTCTTCCTATGCCGGAACTTGGAGTCCCTCTCCCACTCCCGCTTGCCAGTGACACTGTGTGCAACTGCGAGGCCTGCAACGAGAGACGGTGAGTTATCTCGTTAAGATCAAACTAGAAAGTAGAGGCTCCATCTCCCCTTTTAAACTCCCTACCCCTTGCCCTTACAGCCTCTTGTGTGTGCAAATGTACACTTATGTACTGTATGCTTCTGTTTCTACATAATTGTTTATACTACTGTTTGAAATTTCTAGCCAATCTGTGGCTAGACTGTGTTTTTGTTTTTTTTTTTAGGCCCACCAATAAAATTAGTTGGTTCTCTGATTTTTTTCAGGAAAAATATGGAGCGAGCGAGCGAAATAAAAATAAAAATAAAAAAATGTTCTGAAGGTAAATTAGCACATTCACAGTTGTTCATTAATGTTCATTAAAGACATTTACTCATGTGTTAAGACAAAACTAAATGTGGCCTAATTTATAAACTTAACTTTCACACCTCACAGCACACTTTTTGTCATGCAGGTTTTAGGCAATGTACAAATTCATAATTCTGTCATTCTATGTTATGTAAAGGTTTGACGGTTTGTCATTTATTTAAGAGTTTGAGAATCTAAGCACCAAGCAAGCTGGCTGTGGAATTGAGGTATGACATATAATGTAGACTACGTCTAGGCTGCTGTAGCCTACGTTCAAACTCGTTTTGTCACAGTTCATCACAGGGCATTAGAACGTCAAAATCGCATTGATTCACCAGCAATTAGATAGTGACTAAAACTTCGTGATCAGCGTCACGGAGATGAATATCAGTCAGTATCAGTCAATCAGTATCAATATGCAGTCACGTGAATCTAGAAAAGATATTTTTTTTTTGCATGAAAAAGAGAAGCGCGCGCGCGAGGATGTGAGTGTGTAGGCACATGCTATTAATTTATTTATTGATTGATTTTGATGGCGAAACACTTTGAATGGGGGTTTTTCGCGTCTCAATCAATGAAATATCAAAATCGCCTCCACGGAGTTGCACAAGCAGACTGCTCTCGGCACTGTGAGTACAACTGCGCAAAGTTCTCATCCTCTTTAATTTCAATGCACTTGTCAAATGTTTTTCTCTTCTGATCAAATATTCTAATAATTGCAAACAATGGCCTAGCAGGGTCCACCGGCATCTTTCCTCATATCATGTCTCTTGTCTCTTGCGCTCTGAAGTGAAAGGCGCGATTTGATTGGTTTTCGACGTCACGTGAACGCAGCATGCTTTTTTTCTGCCACTGTGTTTTTTATGTTCGTGTGAGTTCGAATTCAATTTTATTTTTATTTCATTTTGCATTTTTTTCAAGCGGCGAATCCGAGAACCAACTAATTTTATTGGTGTGGCCTTATGCAGCTTTAAATAAAAATAATAACTATAAACATTAACCGACCTATGTGCGTATTTGCAGAGAGATCACTGCAGAGTCAGAACGTGAGTCCCAGCAGCTGCAGAACCACTGGTCAGAGGTGCGCTACCTGGTCCGATGCATCTATCGTGAGACTGGCACACCTCTGGCCGACGACCAAGACCAGCCTTTGGACCGGGACAAAGAGAGCATGAAGGAGCTGGTGGACCGGTAAGTCTCCAACTGGACAGTGTCCGGGGTTGTAGGCCCTTTAGGCCCTTTCCTTGTGCTCATCCTTGCCCCCCTGTTGTGTGCTTTCCAGGCTGTGTGAGAAGGACCCATACCAGCTGTATCAGCGGCTGGAGCAGCAGGCACGCGAGTACGTGCTGGAGATGAAGGTGCGGCTCCTCAAGCACCTGTCGGCCGGCTCCAAGGTGACGACCACGGCAAGCACGGCGTCGGCAGCCGTGGCTGTACAGGGGCCCCCGCAGGCCCACCAGTTCATCTCGCTGCTGCTGGAGGAGTACAGCGCCCTCTGCCAGGCCGCCCGGACCATCAGCAGCTTCCTGCTCACCCTGGTCAGTTCCCGTTTACCTGTCCATTCTTGGGCTGGACAAGGATGGACTAGTTTGTTTATTTGTATGTATTTGTGCATTTGTGTATATATTTATTTATTTTTTGAGGAGAGAGAATGCAGTGAGCTATGTGTTTGAATGTTTGTTTTCATATTGATACAGGAGGTTGCTTATTATCTGCACATTGTTGGGATTTTTTCTATATTTGTTTATTTATTTTATTTTTTGTTCTGTTTTGTTTTAGCATATGGACTGTAGCTTCCACAAGTTATTAAGTTATTGATGTAGTAATGCTAAAATCAGAAATAATCGGACTGTTTTAACAGAAGTGTCATAACATTTATCGAAAGAATGTCTTGTCCATTGACGTATACCCCTATCCATACATATTCTCCTCTCTGTGGTGTTGATTGATGTTGACAAACAAATTTATACATCTCAGGAGAACGAGCATTTGCAGAAGTTCCAGGTGACGTGGGAGCTGCACAACAAGCACCTTTTCGAGAACTTGGTATTCTCTGAACCAATCCTGCACAACAGCTTACCTGCCCTGGTCGCACAGCTCAGGTGAGTTCTGCCCAGTCTTTGGTAGGTTCGCTCGAACAGACTAGGCCTTCCAACGTGAGAGGTTTTTCTTTGCCTTTGCACCGGTGATGGCTGTGGCTGCAGACTGAAAGCCGTTGCTGGCTGATTTAGCCTAATATGTTTTCAGGCAGTCTGTGCATTCATACTATTGTTATGTTTATTGTTTCTTAAGTACGCTTCAAGGTGCTTGCTTCAGATTTGAATAGAATGTTCATTTGAAGTCAAAAATAGATGTTCAAAGTTGTTATTCAAGCCCCGTTGTTGTACAGGGTTCTCAAGGGTCCCTGAATTCCTTGAAAATGTATGAATTTTAACAGAAAACTTTCAAGGCTATTGAATGGTTTTGAAAATAGACATAGACCTTTGGAAGTACTTAAATATATTTTTAAACTATTTTACTGAGCCATCTTTGTGTTGCTGCAAATACCTTGCCAACCCATTAATGTCATTCAGTAGTACACCCTTCATATCTCTGTATAGAAATTCACCATCTGTGTTGAGACCGTAGTTAACCTTGAACCCTATCTCAGGCTGCTGCATTCAGGTGCCTTGAATAAATGTTCTGTGCTTCCAGTTTAGCACTGATGTTTACTTGGACTCAAGATGAACTCAATCTGTTTTGAATGGCAAAGGTCAAAGTTCGAGGCAACTGTGACGCCATGTGCTGTATGTTCCATTCTCCTGAGCGCATCTCAAGAAGGAAGGGCTCTAGGCACATGCTTCAAATTCGATTCAATTGTTTAGAGTTGAATTGTTCAGCAGATTTGATTCCTGGAGGCCACAGTCACTGTAGTCACGTGGATAGCACATTCCCATAAATTGGATATCTTAGAATGCCGTAGGGCAAACACTTTAAAATCTGGATTTGTAAATTTCAACCAATGTACATACAGTACACCGTATATACAATAACACTAAAAGTATTTTCATATTTTGCTTGTGTGTCTATATGACCTTAGGCAGGGCGCAACCTCACATGACTCGTATAGCGAGGACATGTACCGTAAACTCCTGGAGAGCTACCAACGGCTGGACCAGGAGATGAGCTCAGTGGCAGTTGAGTGGCTTGAGTGCGAGAAGAGAATAGACAACTATGTTGACGAGCAGGTGAGTCACTGCTGGGGTTTGTCGAATCGAATGCTGTCATTTCCCAATTAGTAGCTAAATAACAGTTATTACTTAAAGGAGAAATCCGGTGTGACTTGGACCTTGACTGTACTGGAAGATGTTACAGAGTACAAGCATATATCCAATGCTCACCTCCGTTCACCCCCAGCATTCCGCATTAAACCGTTTTTAGCCGAAGCTTTCATTAACCTTACACTGCTAGCTGTAGGGGCACAACTTGGTGTATGCAGATAAATCGCTATTTTTACTCCATTAACAAGGTTCAAAGTAACTCCACACTTCATTGGTAGACTTCTGAGGGCCCTGACATTTAAAACGAGACAATGAGAACTTTGAAAGTAAACAGGTACGTAACAGCCCGTAAATACAGACAGTACCTTCACAGAATTTTGTGGTCACCTCCATCTTGAAATTAAATCACAATAAGTCGATTTGAAGAACAGATAGGACAGGGGAACAGATTTAAAATTATATAAGGGCTTGGATTTCTGCTGAAAATATATGGTGACTGTCTACATGAGCACTAAAGCACCAACAAATGATGTAGACATTTATAAGGTTGTAGGTCGTCAATCGACTTGTCATGATTTAATTTCAAGATGGTGACGACCGGGAAATTCTGAGAAGGCACTGTCTTCTTAAACTGTCTTTTTAATAAAGTACCTGTACACTTTCAAAGTTCTCATTTTCTCGTTTTAAATGTCAGGGCCCTCAGAAGTCTACCAGTGAAGTGTGGGGTAACTTTGAACCTTGTTAATGGTGTAAAAATAGCAATTTAGCTGCAAAGGCAAAGCTGTGCCCCCATAGCTAGCAGTGTAAGGCTAATGAAAGCTTCGGCTAAAAACGGCTTAATGCAGAATGCTGGGGGTGAACGGAGGTGGGCATTGGATATATGTTTGTACTCGGGTAACATCTTCCAGTACAGTCCAGGTCCAAATCACACCGGATTTCTCCTTTTAAATAGAAAAATATATTAGTTTCTCAATTCTTAGTCTATTAGGTTAATACATGGGTGAGGCTAAGCATAGGATTGCATCTATTTTTGGTGTTCTACTGCTTAGTAAGGTTAATACATAGGGTAAGTCAATACAGGGGGTTTTGTTTTTTAGTTTGCATATAGAGCAGGCCTGTGGTCTAAATGTAGTGTGGCTTTTTTTTTTTGGAGCATTACTGTATGTCTAATTTGACTAGCTTCCTTCCTTCCATCATAATGCATGTATTTATTTTTGTTTGCTAGTTACTTTCCAAGGTCGAAGGGCAGAATGGTACAAATCAGCGAACAGAACCACACAAGTCATTAATTAGCAAAAATGTAAGTTCTTACATTGTGGCGAGGAGGTGAAATAATGAGCAAATAATAAAAAAAATAATGTGTACATGTTTGAACAAAAATAGATTTGAGATGCTGGCCCACTCCTGTCAGGCTCTGCTCACCTTAAGGCAATAATGTGTTGTTCTGTCCTCAGATGTCCTTAAAAACAAAGCAGCGAATGCTGAAAGAAGACTGGGAGTTTTTTAAACAGAAGAAGTTCATTGAGGAGCAGGTAAGATAAATAACCATCATAGTAGACACAGATGAACAAAATAAGCAATATATTTTGTGTTAATTAAAAACAAATCCAAACACCTGCTACTTTGCACTTACTTGAAGGTGTTGCATCGTCTTTACAGTTTCTTCATCTGTTCTTCAGTTTCTCGAGTGCACGAAATACAATTTTATTCTCTGTGAACTTCACACACTCAAGCTGTGGGCTAAGGCTTACAGTTTGTGTAAAGTTATTTAGTTTGGTCTTGTGAAAGCTGTGGCTTTTTGTTGCATAGCAACCGCTATTCTTTGGAGCTGACATGGTATCATAGCCGTTATATGTACTTGCTATATTTACACTACTTTGTTTTTTTTTTTTTGTAGTTCTGTTGATATGGATTGTACCTTAATTTTGAAACATCTACTATAAACGTTTTGTGCATTTGGTACCCCAATACAGGTAGCAAACAGTAAGAAGTCAGTTACAGGAGACACTAATTTCACAGACACAGTGAGGCAGATGCTGTCTTCCAGACTGAGTTTACCAGACTGTCCAAACTGTAATTATCGTAGACGGTAAGCTCCTGCTCTCAGACTATCTCATAATTTAACTTTTTTTAATACTAGCCTTACCATTAATACATTGTTGTTATCTCTCTCTTTCCCGCTTGCTCTGTTTCCCTCCCTCCCTTTTCTCCTCCATACTACTTTGTGTCTGTTTCTCTGTCTGTGTCTTTCTCCATCTCATCTCTCCTGTCTGCATGGCAACCCCTCTCCAGGTGCACCTGTGACGACTGTAGTCTGTCTCACATCCTGACGTGCGGCATCATGGACGCCCCCATGGCCGAGGAGCTGCACCTGAAGCTGCCGGTGCAGGCGGAGCCGCCGCTGGACTACCTGTCCCAGGTGCACCCCCCCAGCATGTCGTCGGGCAGCTCTGGCTCCGGCTCGGCGTCCAGCTCGCCAATCACCATCCAGCAGCACCCGCACCTGCTGCTGCCGCAAGACACGCAGACAACCTTGTGAGTGATCCGCCGTGGCCTGCTCACGCCAGCATCTGAAAACACACACATTTTGGCTGTATAATTACAGTATTTATTGTTTAATTACAGTATTTTATTCATATTTCAAATTTAATTAATATAATTTAATTTATATTCAAATCTGGCTCTGTTACTTAGTATTTGGTGGCCTTTGTTTATGGCGATCTTGGGCAGACGGATCATTTCCAGTGATTATTCTTCCTCATCAGCATGTGACGTTATCTAGTGTGTGTGCGCTGTTGTGTTTCTCCTACTAAAAGACTCCTGTGTTCTTCACGTACCACACCCTGAAGTGGCGAGTGACTCATTCTTTTGTTTCGTCGTGTTTCTTTTCTCTGTCTGGGTGGTGTTTTCCCTGACCCAGTGGCAGTGACGACGATGAAGTGCCTCCGCTGTCGGCAAAGTTTGCGGACATCTATTCCTTGAGCCCTTACAGTGACCCAGCAGTGGTGGCAGTCATGAATGGCATTCACAGTGACCTCAACGGAGCAGGAGAAAACATGGCACTCAAGGAAGAGGTGGGTGTGTGGGTGTGGGTTCACGTGCGCGCATGTTAAATTAAATTGCAGGGACTCCAAGTAATAAACTCCTCTGTACATCTTGCCTTAGGGTACAGACAGTATGGATATTGTAATAAGACATAGGACAGGTTTTCAAGAAGTAAAAAGTGTCATTGCACACCATGCATCTGCCACTGTAGCTTACTACCTAACCGTAAGTAATATTTGTCTGGCTTGGGGAAAACTTGTCCGCCAGACTAGAAGGGATCTGTAGGCCGTTGTGTTTTCCCCCCACCTGTTCTATATATGTGTCTCTCTGTATGTATTTTTGTCTCTCCTTCTGTCTAATACGCTCCTGCCTCCTCTCCTCCCCTCCTCCTGTAGTCTCCCCAGGGGAGCAGCAGCAGCAGTAGCTCCTCAGAAGGCGATGAGGATGAGGCTGAGGGTGAGAGTGCGGGGGAGCCTCCCGGGCAACAGGGGGCGCACTTGCCAAGGAAGAGCGACAGCCCTCCTCCCTCCTATCCACACACACAGGTGCTACCTCTGTCTGCTTGTCTGTTATGTTAAATATGACTAGGTTCCTTCTTGTAAAAGATTTTTTAAGATATTTTTTTTGTTTTTTTTTTTTAACAAAATGTCATGTATTTATATAGACTATATCTTAAGATATGTTTTTGATTATACAGTTTGTTATGTTGCTTCTAGCAGCATCATTTCTAAGCTTATAAATGTCCTTCTTCCAAGGTGGAACAGGTGCAGCACCCTTGCGAGTGTCATGTGTGCAACCAGGGCAACATAGATTCCAGCAGTCTGTTGCCAGGCAACAACAGGCTACATGCCTCTCAACAACAGCAGCAGCAGCAGCAGTTCTTCACCGAGAAAACGGCCCCCCACCCCAGCCTCCATCTTTACCCCCACATCCATGGCCACCTGCCCCTACACAGTCTGCCCCATCTCCCCCGGCCACTGCTACACCCCACCCTCTACCCCAGCCCACCCCTCTCACACAGCAAGGTGAGGCAACGCAGTGTTCTCAAGAGCAACTCCAAAGGCCGACATTTTGGCCACCTCTCGATAAGCCCCTTCTTTTGCAGAAGGATAGAACCAAAAAAATGGGGATCCGGCTCCGAAGCCAAGCAGTTATTTATGGTAGAGATCAAGGAAATTCTGCTGTTTAGACCAGGGAAGTTACGGTGACGTCAACGAACAGTGAGAACCCTGATTAAGGAATGTTGTTTTGACTTTAATCATTTACTGTAATGTACCACAAGTAGCAGTCAGTGTTGGCAAAAGAAGAATGTATTATGTTGCCCTATAGTCATATGCTAGCATTTAGTTTTTGCGGGTCGCAACAAAACTTGTCCTTGGCAGCTGAGCTGTTGTGTAAGAGAGGTGCAAATTAGTTAGGTATGTGGGATTTAGAAATCTGTGCTTCTGTTTTTCTCTGAGTCTTCACATGCCTGGCAGAGGCCTTTATTTCGGCACTGCCTTTGAGAACCTCTAGGGGTCACACTTCATCAAAATTTAAAAGGCAAACTTTGACTGTGAACTGTGAAAAGGCTTCAGAATTTTAAGAGATTTTGACCTTGAGGCTTTATGTTTATATGCAGGCTTTACGAAATACACATACTGTGTTGATTTATATGTAATTGGATCAGGAATCATTTCAATTTTACTTGAGTTATCTGATTTACTATGTTTGAATATTGCCTAATACAAATAGACATTGACGGGTGCCCTTACAATGCCACTGTCTCCAATCCCCATCCAGACTTTGCCTCCTGCCCCCTCGACAAACCACACAGGAGGAAAGCCGCAAGTGTTCAGCCCCACCCTGCCCGACCACGTCTACCCCAACTGCTTCAGCGGCGGCGGAGACTGGAACGGCTCCCTGGCCTGCCCTTCGCTCAAGTTTGAGAACCTTTGGGATGCCCACATGATGAAGAACTGGAACTCCACTGTGCTGCTCCCCGAGCACCTCTCCGGTGAGAACGGAGTGCACAGTACTCACTTTTTTGAAAGGACAAGTCCCGTATGAATCAATCCGTAGCCCTGTCTGTGGAGGTCACTGAGTACCTCTCCCTATTCCATACCTTTTCCTACTCACAGCATTCAATGACATCAAACTACAGGGCTAGAGTTTGGGTTTGTTCAGGATTTCTCTTTTAAGGAGGCATTATGTAGATGTTGTATTTAGATTAGTTTTTTTATTGAACAGCCAGTGATAGACTACATGTAGCCAGTAGTCAAATATATTTGTAATGGTCATCCTAAATTTGCTCTCATTATCACAAAAGGCTCTCCTCATCCTCAGTACCAACAGGTGTTAGTCCACCAACCACTTAATTTTGCTATCTTTTTTCAATTTGAATGGAGGACCAGGGTTTTTATGACAATGACGCCTTTCTGACACTGATGCCCTTGAAAAGACAGGGTAGTGCTGAGGGTTTAGTGCACCCTAAGCACAGGGGCACTTTACCTGTGCTGCACCCACCTGGGCCATAGGCCAGGCCACACTCCACACACTCCATGGTCACTTAGAGAGTTGCACAGGAATTTCATAGCTACTTATGCCTCATGTAGTGGTTGTCATAAATGAAACAGTTTTCAGATTCAATATGCTATGAAACTCTCCACTGGCGCTCCTTTATGCAGTGATGCAATAAAATAGTTAGATATGTTTTTAGTAATGTAAACTGTGCCATTGTTTGCATGTGTTGTCTTTTTGTATTGAATTATCTTGTGTGTGTGCGTGTTCAAGGTGAAATGATGGCTCCTCCCCTTCCCAACGCCCCCCTTCCGTCACCGGGCATGGAGCCCACGGCCCACACTGCTCCAGCCCCAGTTTTCGCCCCCTTGGGTAAGGAGAAGAAGAATGGAGCGAAGAAGAAGTGTCTCTACAATTTCCAAGATGCCTTCCTAGAGGCCAAGCAAGTGGTGATGGCCACCTCGGCAGCCACCTCCTCGGTCTCCTGCACCGCCACCACTGTCCAGTCAAGTAATAATTTCCTCGAAGTTGCATCTAAGAGACCCACCTCCCTAGGTAAAGGGGGGAGAGCTGGAGACAGGCAGGGCATTTGCCTAGCGATTTCACTGAGTCAGCTTAGCTTTGTGTTTGTATTTGGTTTTTAAGACTGTAACATGCTCAGGCTTGGCTTAAAGGGATTTTTTTTGTTGTTGTTTTTTTTTTTTTTTTTTTCTGCTGTGGAATTGTATAGGGTTGTAATATTAGTAATCATAAAATTGAACTGTAATTTTAGTAATCATAACATAGAACTGATGTACTAAAGGTAATGTTTAATATCTTACTTTAATTCCTTTAGGTTATGAATATTGTGTGCTACTGTGGTAATATTTACCTGTAGATGCTTACCTACAGAGGCTTTCTTGGCATTTCAGAGTTAATTGCATTCCTACACCTGTGCTTTCTTCATTTCTCCCGTCCAGGTGAAGTTTTTCACAACATAGGTAAAGAGGACCACCGACACCCCAACACCCCTCTCGCACCTCGGAACAGCCCGACGGGGCTGCCCCCCCTCAACAGTGCTTCCCTCGCCGCTGCCCCTGCAACGCACTTGCCCGGTATGGGCTCCCAGCCATTCCCAAAGACTCTGGCCCCTACTCCCGGCTTCATGGAGGCCCACCCTGGCCTCTGCCTATCTGCGGCGGAGCCTCCCTCTCTCCCTGGAGATGGTCCAGTCAGCGCACCCCCAAGTATCTGCAGGTTAGTGGGCCACACTAGCCCCATGGAAGTCATATTCATTAACATAGCTAAAAAAAAGTATTAATTATCATTTAGTAAAAATTAGAAGTCTGATGCAGAAGACAAAATAGGTTATTCAAAAATACGCCTCCTATCATTTCATATTGCTTCTATTCATATTTGCACATAAGCATATGTTGTAATCTACCGCACTACCTAACTCCTGGCATTTAAAGGCCCACTATGCAACATTTTTCATTTAATTAATCCGTTTCATACTGTTAAGGATGCTAAAATGAGTCATTACACGGCAAACAAACTGTGTAGAATGCGCCACCGTGGCCTATAGCGGTAGATACAGCACTTGCAATGTTCAGCAGCGCGGACCGCCTCCAATAGAATGTAGTGCAATACAATGCAATACAGCGGTCTTTAGAGGGAGCTCGTGAGACAAAAAAACAGAACGTTGCTTAGCCCCTCTTTAAGCAATGATGATCTGTTACTCATCTTAACAGCTGTTAACTAGAGCAGAACTATTAAAGGTCAGCCCAGGGCCTTTGTGATAATTGTTTCTCTAAATTATTTCTGGACATCCCCACATGAACCAGAGCTCTGGGTGTATTCTTTGGCATACCCCATTGACCTATTGTTCCCTCTCTGACTTTCCAGTGACCCAGACTGTGAAGGTCATCGTTGTGAGGGCAACGGCGGGTACGATCACCCCCCCTACGACGGCGAGGAGAGCCAGGACGAGGACAGCTGCTCGGAACACAGCTCCTCCACCTCCACCTCCACCAATCAGAAAGAGGGAAAGTACTGTGACTGCTGCTACTGTGAATTCTTCGGTCATGGAGGGGTAAGGCCTCATAATTCAGAGGTTAAAACATATTAGTTATTGTACATTTTATCAAATAATTACTCATTTACTCAACTTATCATGTTGAAGGACCTGTGGAGCTGTGAAACATAGTTAGCTTGCAAGGAACCAGGCAGATAAACAATGTTTATATGCCTGACCTTTTGTAGACAAGATATTAGTATGATGGACAATCTCAGCTCAGATTCCTTTCCTTTTTAAACCTATATTTAGATTGGTCATATTGGGTTAGACTAGTTTGGCTTCAATTGATCATTACAATAAAAATAGTATTTTCAATCAGTAAAACTACTTTTGTTGTTGCAGTGATAGTGTGCTACTACTACCATGGAATGTTTGTGTCTGTAGATGTGCTTCTTTAGTAGCTGTAACTTACTGTATGTAAACATGAGACTTTTTGCAATTTTTTTTCTTAATCTGTCCCATGTGCTTTTCCTTGGGTGTGTGTGTGTGGTGTATGTGCTTGTGTTTTGCCTGTGTTTGTGTGCACGTCAATTGTGCATGCAGCCCCCGGCAGCCCCCACCAGTAGGAACTATGCAGAGATGCGGGAGAAGCTGCGCCTGCGGCTCACCAAGCGCAAGGAGGAGCAGCAACCCAAGAAGGAGGAGCTGGTCTTGGAGCGGGACACGGCGGTCGCCGACCACCGTAAAGTGGAGGACCTGCTGCAGTTCATCAACAGTGCCGACAGCAAGCCAGCCAGCAGCTCCAAGGCAGCCAAGCGCGCCCGGCACAAGCAGAAAAAGGTTGCCCACCACGACCACACCACCACACACTCCCTCTGCCCACCACACTGATCTTCCCCCTGCCGCACCTCCACGCCAACCCAACATTTAAACAATTTACTAGAATGCCTGCGCTCTAAAATACGAAAACAGGGTAACCCCCAATATGCCCACACTTGCTTTTTTAAGACATGTTGCTGAAATGTTTGACATGTCAACATTTAAAATTGGCAGTTGTGCTACTCCCACTCTTGAAATGTGATGTTTCATGGAAAGAGATTTTGACATTTCAATGTTGACAGAATGCTCTAACCCAAGAACATTTGAGACTGCAAGTTTGTCAGATAGAAAGCTGTAAATGTTTTGAATTTGAGCGGAACATGAACGCAACCTGAATGGATTAAAGTAGGTCGCCACTGAAAAAAAAAAAAAAAAAACATCATACAACATAGACAGAATAGTTAACCTATAGCTAACTCCAATGGAATGGGTTACAGTTTCATTTTCCTATGCCCTACTCAATTAACCTCAGCTGTTGGGGTTTTCTATTCGGTTTACATTGTATTAGATTTTCCTTGTTCTGTTCCCTATAGACAAAGACCTTCAAACGACAGGGTTATGGATTGAATCTCTCTGGATTTCTCCTTTTTAATGCCATGCATCTGAGCATTCGTACGGCCAGTGACGCGTCATGCAAATATGCTTTGGAGGATGTTTTGTATCAAAAGTACCACCAGCATGCACTCAAAAAATAGCGACCTCTTGCACTTGTGGGTTTTCTGAGAATGCAGTGCCAACAGGGAAGCTACATTAGATACATTACTGAAGTGTTAATTTGGTTTTAAATAGTTTCCACTATTTCTACATTCTTAAAAACAGAGTTTATTTTCATTCATAAAAAGATTTAGTTTTAAATAGTTTCCACTATTTCTACATTCTTAAAAACAGTTTATTTTTATTCATTTTATTCTGTCGCGACATAACTTGCTCTAGCCTGAGGCTAGTTTAATATATGTACACTGTGTATATAAGTTAGTCTGATCTGGGAATATTTTGCACTTCTAGACAGATTCAGTTGGATTCGAGTTGGCCCTGAGGTAAAGATGTGCATTGACATTCATGTTGAATTCGTGGTTGGGCTCTTGTCCTTGTAGGCTAGGGTGAAAAAAAAGCCCTAGACTTTAAAAATGATACCCTCTCACATTTTTCTAGTAGGCTTCACCACAAACAATATCAAATGTATAATGCTTGTTTCAGATATAATATTTTATTGTGTCAATTTTGTCAACTTTGTATTTATAGATACTGAGCAAAAAAAGCAATAGAAAGCACTGTGGCAAGCAATTATACAACTTTTGTGATCTACAATTCCTTTTTAACACTGTTGTAATGCTGCAATGACTCTGACCTTGACAATGTTTCTGCCCTTTGCATGTTGGTTACAAACGCTTACTATTCTTTGCTATTGTTGAAGCTGGAAGAGAAGGCTCGCCTGGAAGCCGAGGCACGGGAGCGAGAGGAGCAGCAGCAGCTCCTGCAGGAGCAACAGCGGCGCGAAGAAGAAGCACTGAAGCAGGAACTGCTGCGCCTCCAGGAGATGCAACAGCGGCGGCAGCAGCAGCATCAACAGCGCATCACGAAGAAGAAGAAGAAGGAGAAGAAGGCGACTGAAGGCGGCGTTGCCACTTCAACCACCACGACTCCCAGCCCTCTACCGCCCCCATTTCAGAACAGCCCGCAGCCCCTCAAGCAGACGGCCCAGAGCGTGCTGGAGAAGAACATGAAGAACGGCAAGACGGCTCTGCTGCACGGCCTCATCGGGCTGAGCCACAAGGACCTCCAGGCTGAGCGTCTGCACGCCGCCACCCCCAACGGCCAACTGCCAAGCCCACACAGCCCCAAGAGCGAGAAGGACAAGCCCACACAGCCCCTGCACAACGGCCTGGCTACGGTCATCACCACAGCAACATCGTTAGCGACTGCAGCCGCTAGCGCCGCCTCCCCTCAACAGCCAGAGCCCCCCAGCAACAAGGCCAAAGCCAAGTTGCAGCCCAGTAACGGCAGATGCCATAGCGAAACCACAAAGAGGCCGGCAGAGGCCATGAAATCCTCTGAGGTAGTCTCCAAGGTGGAAAACGGCACACTCCCACACGTGGACTCCAAAATGAGACCACGCGCCAGTGAAGAGCGACCCTACGAGGGCCGGAGGGAAGAGCGGAGCAACGGGACACCGGGAAAGAAGCTGTTAAATTCCTCAAAGGAGGACAGGACCTCGCCCGTGTCTGTTCCATCTGCAGAACCCCTGACGCAGAATGGAAGGCTGCCTGCCAATGAGTCTCCTCAACCCAAGGGCAAGAACAAGAAGAACAAAAAGAAGAAGGCTGACAAGGTCACAAACTCCATAGGTGCGTCCAGCAGTCTGCCATCCACTTTGCATTCCTTAGGTAGTGTCAATGTGTCTGTGTGTGGGGGGGTGTGTGTGTGAATGCGTGGACGCATGCTTATACTCGCACTTGCATATGTGTGAACCCCTGGCTTTTCATCCAGCACCTAAAAAACGACTATTCTCATTTCAGATGACGTGTTTCTGCCCAAAGATATCGATCTTGAGAGTGTTGACATGGACGAGACGGAACGGGAAGTTGAATATTTCAAAAGGTAGGCTTAGAAATCTCATTTCTGATAATGTACGTGAAAAGCATTCCCAGTGCCTCCTTATTTGAGAAATAAGTGTTCAGAAAAAGACAGCAAGATGTAGCACTGACAATGATGAAGCCCATTTCTATGCTCATTTTTTTTTTTTATTGTGAAGCTTCTGCTGAAGGAAACGGAATGAGAACCAGTGGGAGAAAGGTTAACTGACTAAGAAGAGTTTTCTAGAAAGGGATGGGTTTTGATTGCTCTATCAGTGCTTTTGAATTGCATCTTGAGTGAGTGGGTGTTGACCTGTTGTGACATGAGGCAGCAGTGAATGGGACCCGAATGGCCCGAGACTGTGGCTGTGGTCACATTGTTGTACCATCATGTTTTGGAAATAATATCCGCATTCTATTCCTCCTCCCCCAGGTTCTGCTTGGATTCGGCTCGGCAAACTAGGCAGCGGCTCTCCATCAACTGGTCCAACTTTAGCTTGAAAAAGGCCACCTTTGCTGCGCACTGACGGGAGGGTAGGGGCGACACTTGAAGAGACTCTGGCAGGAACTCAATCAGCTCCCCCACCCACTTCCTCTATAAACCCCCCTCCCCCTCCACCACGCTCCAGGCCGACTTGCTATTCCCACTGCTGCTATGCTCCAACCGGCTCCTCTGAACTATATCCCACGCTGCCTTGCCTTGTCCTTGTTGCTGTGTGGTTCCTACCAAGAACCTTGTTCTCGCAGGACTCTGGGGAGGGGAAAAGACAATAGACGACAAGAAAATCGACTACTCTAAACTTGATTTTTTTTTTTTTTTTTTTTTTTTTTTTCCTTCCTCCTTCCAATTTTTTTTTTTTTTTTTTGCTTGTGTGCTTTTGGTCTGTGAGTGGGGTATTTCACATTGACTGAAGCCATGTTATATGTTTTCTTTTGGCTTTACCAAGTTGTCCAAAATGCTTAATATATGTTTGGAATAAGGCCTCCTTTAAAAAAAAAAAAAAAGACAGAAAAAACAACACACAACAAATACACATGATTAAAAATGCCTTTTGTTCACTGTTGCTGTGGCTTCTATCACACTTGCACTCAGAACCGCAGTTCAAGAAAGAAGCTGATAAGGGCTCAGACCCTTCCAGGTTTGCCACTGTCCCTGTCACCCAGTCTCACTATCTTTTATCTTTTTTTCCAATTGTAGCCAGCTTGTATTGACATACGTTCAAAATCAAATTGATGGAAAAAAAAAACAATACTCACACTATCAATCTGTTATAGAGTGTCTATTGTATTAACACTGAGGCCAGACTGCCTACTTTTTAACATATTGTTAAGTAATATTAAAATCTTGTCTTTCTTTTTTGAAAGATGGAATACAGTAGAATGGCAGGAGATGTGTCTGTGTGTTGCTGTTCATTTGATTGCTGCATCTTTGCTAGCACAGCTAGGTTTCGTCACCAGTTCCATGCACTTGTGCAATCGTAGATGTTCCCGTTCGTAACTGGAAACCAGACCCCCCGGCAGACTGCAGTCAAGTCTCCTGTGTGTTTGTTTCTAAGAATAAACGACCTGCTGTCTATTTTTTATTTATCACTGCCGAGTCAGTTCAACGTGCAGGGCAGGGCATGGTAGTCGAGTTTTGGTGCCACGCAGCCTACCATTCTGGCCACCTCTAATGTATGGATCACCACTAGGGCACTTTGAGTAAGGGCAGTCATGAAAAGAGAGGGAGGAGGCTTGAGTAGCCAAAGTAACTGGCAGAATCACACCCTCTGGTCTAGTTGTTGTCTAGGTCTCTGGTCTAGGTTTAGTCCTGCTTCCATCCTAGTATATCTCCCCAGTGCAACATGAAGACCATTAGGGTGCAAACTCTATATGACCTCGCAGTGACAGCAGCTGCTCAAAGTTTACTGAAGAGTGTCGTCACTCTGAGCATCACTGCCCCCTAGAGGTGGCCAAAGCCAACCCTGAAAGTCCCACATTGCACAGCTAATGAAATATTTTCCCCCCCTTTTTCTGACAGTTTTTTTTTTTTTTTTGCACCATTGGAGTCCTAGCCCGGCACCATTATGGGCAATGCCATGAGTCAGAAGAGTTCATTCAGCTCTGAGACGCGTAGTGGGGGGTTGGATCGTGTGACCATCTAACTTGTCACCCTTTCAGGGCATCTCGTTCCAGGCTGCTAACGTGGAAGAACGGCAGCATGTCGGGGTGATTTTTCGGATGTCCTGGTATGTGCGGGCAGCTTTTCTGCCCTGTAAAGCCTGCCTCTGGAATATTATGAGAGAAAAAATGATAATCTGGTCATTTGCTCAGCCTATTTGCTCTCACCTGTTTTATCATTGGCCATTTGCTCTTGTTTTGTGGATGAGTTCCTGAATGAATGGAGATCTATGCGACAGTAAATTACAACGGATCTTTTCTAAACTAGAACTGAGAATGAGGCTGTCACTTCAGCCAGTGTTATTGTCAAAGCTTGTGGAAAAGAGAAATAGGTTTTAACCATCCCTGTAATCAAACAGTTCAAATGGTGTTGTAGACTTAAAAAGGTTGTTTTAACAGAGGAGCATGGCAAACCAGTTGGCATAAAATACATTTTTAGACACCCACAGAAAGGGAAGGGAACTTTTCAGAGCTGTTTGTCCTGTCTTCAAACCCTCTCTCTCTTTATCTCTGTATGTGTGTCTCTCTCTCCCTCTGTCTCACTCACTCACTGTACTTCCTGCCAAAAAGCGCTTCACTCAGTGGTTTAACCAAAAAAAAAAAAAAAACACCCACTGCTACCACCTCTGTCACAAGCAGCGATGATGGTCTGATCTCACACAAAGAGACTCCATCCAGGGGATTTTTGTGCATTAACAAATGAACACTTTACAGGTACATGCTAAAACCCCTGAGTGATTTCCCTTGTTAAGTCCAATTGCTTCTGCTCATGATTGTACTTTGTGTGGCGTGCATGTCTGTCTGTGTACCTATTACCAATACCAATTACCAGAGGTGCTGTACAGCTCCTCGTATGAGTGTTAGACGCAGCGGTGAGTCACTCAGAAACGAGGTCATAATGGCAGCACTTCCTGTAGTTCACATTTCAAGGGGCCTCCATTGAGAGTGAAATGGCAAGGATTACTGGCAGCCTTGTGTGTCCTTACATGCACACGTCAATACTCGACCTGCTAAGGCCTTGGCATGGGGAAGTGGACAAATTGTCCATTATGTCTAGAGGATGTGGGCTATACTCGCTTCCTCAAAGAAGTATAGTTCTTTAATTCTGTTTTCCCTGATAGGAATTACCCACTAGATTTTAATGTAAAAGAAAATTTGTGAACGTTTGCAGGTTTGTTGTTGTTAAGAGAATACATCTATCATCCATGGTGGGCACTTTGTTTTTCTGGGCCTTTTGCTTTTATGTTTACAATTCAATCAAATGGCTGATAATCTTTGAAGATAACAAATGAAAAGTTTTATGTTTTGATTTGCTGGTACACATTTGCTGAAGCCTAAGACATACCACATAGCTTAAGTGATCTGTGTTTTGCCTTTGCAGTGCATGGACGACGGATGTCTGCATCCTCCCCCACAGTGGAGTCTGGACAATGACAGGGACGGGCACTCTGGCTTATTAGAAGGAATCAGAGATGTGAGCCAGGATCCTGTGGCTTGTAATCAGATGGGTTTGGGAGGGAGGGGGGTAGCAGAGCTTAAAGGTACTTAGAGAAACACATGATTGGGGGAAACCCCTTTGCTGCTTGTTCGGGAAGTGGTGACAGCAGGCTACCAGCTCAGGCTATGGTACCCCCAAACTCTGCTGGTTATCTTTGCCTTTTATCGTAAAAATCATCGCAAAGGGGCGGGGACAGGGGGGTCTGGGGTGGTCAGAACGTTGTGATCACGCTTTCACTCTCAATAACGCTGTAATACGACGAACGCTGCTCTGCTTTCGTTACGGTGCGAGGCAATAGTAACAATTGACAGTCGGGAATCCCCTCCTCTTATGGGAATTTCCCATTATTTTCAGATAAAGGAGATTACGGGCTGTATCTATCCATCCAGGCTGACGACTTCTGACTTCAGGCTGACTTCTTTAGAGAGCCAGCCCAGGCCTGGCATTATAGACCTGCAGGGGTCTAAAGACACTAGCCAGGAGTCAGTGGAGAGGTCAGGAGTCTGGGTGGAGATGGTCGTACTCTCCCCCTTTTTATATTTAAAAATGGCCGGTATTCTGAGGATACGTAGGAGTTGCTGCCTTTTCCCTTTAGAGGCCTAAATGTAGAGGCCACTGTAAAGGATGACCTAATTATTTCCACCCTTGAGATGAGTGGGATGAGTGTGTATGTTTGGTTACAGATCATGTGGTCCCAACACAAGAGGTGGGAGTGAACAGTGGGGGCAGGGGATTCCCTACTCGGCCCACCCAGCCATTCTTAGTGCGACACGACGGAAATATACGACTGAAAATATCTACAAACCCAAATATAACTGGCATAACGTAACTAGAACTTGAACAACCAGTAGAAGTAGTGCACAACCAGTAGTCGCAATGCTTAGAGGGTAAAATGATATATTTTCTTTGTTTTTAAGCAATTAGGAATGAAGACGGCACTTTTCTTGTGAGGAGTGCAACTCGAGAGACCTGACAGAGCCTCAAGCTCAAAGCATGAAAAGAAATATGAAAACTTCTACCTACGTCATTTCAAAGAAGAGGTTAGTCGGCAGTACACAGTCCTCACTAACAGAGAGCTGCTTTCTTTTCAGCACCTCAGGCAGAAAACAGTTGGTCAGATCTGGCATAGAGGGGATTGTTAAGTCAAACACAAGTACAACAAGCTTTATGGCAAGACTTTGGAAAATTCTATTTTCAAAGGCACATGCAACAATAGTGTCACACTCAATATATCCATGTGTTGCTTGAGCTTGATCACAGATGATCTACCAAATCCTCCAGTGGCCCATGAGACCCTGTGCAATTCCATACTAGTTTAAGAACACTGCACCACACACAAAAACACACTCACACAGAGGCCATCTTTGGTACTGTATGTACAGCCAGTCCACTTTAAATAGACAGTCATTTCCCTCACCAATGCCTGCATCTCTCTCTCTCACACACACAGACAGACAGACTTTCTGTCAATTATTCCCAGCCCAAAGACAGCTGGGAATCTGCCTTGGTCAGAGCCTGTCCATTCAACATGGCCTGGGAAGGGACTTTCCACGGCACACAAGCATTCTCTCAACATTCATACACACACACAGACCTTATTGTGACACTATCATAATGTCTCATGATCTGTCTGTCATCATTGCATAAGGCAAAAGTTTTTTACCCACCCTCTATCAAGTCCTCAAATCACCAAGACACATGGAGAAGCACATGTGACAAGGTGTGTGAAGCAATTGTTTTATTTAAAAAAAAATAAACCTCTGAATGACATAGTTCTATATAGAAATGTGTCAGTTAAGATGTTCTCTAACATAGTTTACCATGACATCTGAAACTGAAACTATTTTGTATGGAACAACGTATGATACTCAATTCTTAACATTACACGCATTTCCTGTTTTTCTATTATGGTCTTTTATGCCTTACAGTGAATAAGATGACAAGGATGGTATACTTATAGAACACTTGACATTTGATGGGATAAACTCTACTTATTAAGTGGGTACTATAAAAATAGATATTTACTAGATATTCCTTAGATATTAGACTTTGCATACACATTGATACATTTCACTACAAGTAACACTGTGATACATATTTCAATAATTTACTGATTAAATTTAGCAACAGTCTTTAAACAGGAATTGTCATATTTTCCATTTGCGTTTAAAACAAAACAAAATATTTAACACAGATATTACAAATGATACAAATAGCACCATTATAACAATAAAAATATATAGTATTAATTATATCAGGAAATCTACCAAAAGCTTATGCATTTCCATACACACATTAATTTGTGCATCAACCATTTGGGCGTAAATAAGAAGAAAGTGCAATAGTTTTCTATCTATTGGACACATAACATATCCAACTGAGGTATATTCTGTTGTGTCTAGCCTCTGACATTTCTGACATGCAGCATTCCGTGGGAAAAAAACGTAACATACCACAACAAATAGCCAGTTCTCCCATTAAAATCAAAAGAATTTGATTCCTATTGATAAATATTGAGCAAGGCACTTCTGAAATGATGTGATTCAAAGGAGTCAGTGGGGCCCTTGCTCCAACTTAGGGTCATGTAGTGCTTTGCTTTCGGTGACAGCGCCATGTGGCCGAGCTCCAGTCGGAGAGGAATTAGGTCTCACTTACAGTCTAGCACACTCGTCCAGGTGCCTCATGTACTCTGTAGTGTGCATGCCATCGAAAGTACTAAAGCAGTATGGACACTGCAGGTCGCCTGCACCTCTGCACTCAGTCCGTGAGGGGCTCGGTGTGGAGTGGGCCGCCGAGCGCTTGGACCCTGGTTGATCCGCGCTGTTCCCTAGCAGTGGCTCAGTCACGGCATCCATGTGTGGGGATTTTTTCCGGCCAGCATGGATTCGGCAGGTTTTCGATGGTTCTCTTGGGCTCTATAGTGCAATAAACGTAATACCAAAGGTTAAATATTTCTTCCACTGCTGATCTACATTAAAAGTACAATATACTATGATATGTTATGTCATTAGCTCATATAATTTTGTGATAACAAGCAAACAATTGGCTTTCAACTATAGGTAAGCACATAACCAAGTGTATATGATCACAGCAAAGCATACTGTGGGGCTGACCTAGGACACTGTAGTTTATTTCCTTACCTGACTGCGGATTTGCAGCTGGAGGCGACCCACCTCCTCCTGAAGGTCTAGGATCTTCCCCTGAGCCCTCTCACGATCGGCCCTCTCAGACTTAAAGTCCTCGATATATGCAAGGACCTGTAGTGATGATAAGATCCAAGGTTTTAACTTAAAGAGTGCCATCCTCCTTGCATTATCCAAAGACATAGAAATAATACATCCATGCCCTTAGCCTTGTGCATGATATTGATACAAATCATTTTCCTAAATTAACTAAATTGATTGGCTTTGACAATTGCAGGATGAAAATCAAGCTGATGATGCCGTTCATTACAATGATATGATGGTGGATGTATGATCTGATGAAGCTGTTAGTTGCTGACCTGCTGTTCTAGCATTTGGATGCGCTCTTGGTCTTGTTTGGCAATGTTGTCCCTCTCAGCACCTAGCCTTTCACTGTCCTTTATCTTCTCCTCCAAGAGGTTGTTAAGCCTGGTGATCTCCTGTTCAACAAGGCCAGATCCCCCAGGTACCAGACCAAGACCTGGTCTCATGAGCACCTGGCCAGGTGCGGCTGGGCTGCCAGTCACCAGCCCAGTGGACTCCTTTAGCCTCTGGCACAGTCCCCTCACATACTCCTCCCGGCTTGAGTCGTACTTCTGCCACTTCGCATTGAGGTTCTCTACCTGAGGTTTGGACATGACAAGCCGAAACATGTCACGTTACTTTTTTAGATTTTAAGAGCTCATAAACAATGTGCAGGATTACAGTAACATTATAGTAAGATTCCAAAAAAATGATCCTTACATATAACACTCTTTTTTTCAAATGCTGATTTTCTTCCTGTAGTTTGGCCACTATCTCATTTAGACGGGTTACCTCTGTGGAGTCCTCTTTCTGGTAAAAGCAAAATAAAAAATCATGATTTTTTTTCTGGAAATGTGAATACCGAATCATGTGGGAAAATAAATCCAGTAAGGCTACTCAAAACTGAGTTCTGTAGAGATACAGACCAGAGAAACTTCAGGCTCCTCAGCCAGAGACCCTCTCTTCTTCTCCTTCTCCAGGCGACCCAGGAGCTCCTGGCAGACCCTTACTGTGGCACCCAGTTGACCCCTCAGCTGGTCAGCCTCCTCGGCCAGGGAGTTACAAAGGACGGCACGGGTGGCTTGCATCCGGTCTCTCTCAGCTAGGGCAGCGCGGAGGTGCCGGATTTCCCGGTCCTGGTCGTTATGCTGGGCCATTCTGTCCAGCTCCTCCTCCTTCTCTCTCACCTGCCGCTGAAGGCGTTCGATTTCCTAAGGGCAACAGGTACCACATGGGTGTCAAACCAACAGTCACCTGGTTAAAACAGCAAGTGCTATGTGTACTGAGTTTGTATAAGGTGACCATACGTTTGATGTAGGCCCACAGTAATTTTCTACTGAGAATAGCATTTTCATTGGCATATAATGCAATGTTTGTTACAGGTAGCTGCTGAATGACTGGATGTAATTCAGCACATTGTAGACTGATGACAAATACTCACCAGTTTACTTGCTTCTAATTGTTGATTTCCATCTGCCTCTGACTCTTTTAATTTCTGTTTAAGTTTACAAATTTCCTTACATAAGCTTTCCAAAAGAGACTTTGAAGGTCCAATGACCACGGGGTCCTCTCCATCCACATTGATTAAAGTCCTCTCATATTTCCCAAGTCTTGCTTTCAAATCACTTATTACAGAGTCCCGGGAATAGAGCTGTTGACTTAAATGTGCAATCTCCCTTTGCGTTTCGTGGTAAAACGTTGTTAGAATAGAACAACTCCTTATCTTCGCTTTCAGATCATCGTTATCCACTTGGATGTTAGTCATGATACACCTTTCATAGAATTCAGACGTACCGAAAAGTATAACTTATAGAGGAGTTGCTAGAGCAAGCAAATCCTCTGTACTAGAACATAAATACAAGCTAGAATTGTGTTCGTGGGCTTACCCGCATCTCGTCTAAGGAGAAGAACTTGCCTTCAATTTCGAAATAATAATTCCGCACTAGGGGATTTCCTTGGGACTTCCCCAGCTGAACTGGTGGACTTTTCTTGTACTTCACATTTAACATCGTAGGATAGTTTAATGACAACTCGTTTCCATCTAGTGCACTATCAGCAATTCCGTTAATTGTCTTGTCTCAAAGAAGAGGGTCAATACATTTTTCCCCGTGTATGAAACTTTTCATTAGTCTTTTAAATTTGTAGCTTGATTGCGCCGAGACGCTTGCACATGCGTGCGACTCTTCCTGTAATTCATCATCCAGTGTAGAATTCATGTCAAGGTTTGCGCGAAAAGGTTTATTGGTAGGTTAGTTGGTTTTAACCTATGCCACCTAATATTTTCAGACTGTAATGTACCACTACGATGATATTTATGATTCCACGCGTGATAATGAGTAGCCAGTATGTACAATAGCCTATCACAAACTAGTGACCCGACGAATGCAAAATGACTGTCACAGCAAGGTTAAAGTGGACAGGGACATTTTGAAATCGCCTTAACCTAGTGCTGCATCTTTATATATAAATATTCTACAATGCCTAAAAGTTGCAATGCATGCTAGTCCCTGATCTAAATAAAAAAAGTAAGTCCGTTTTTAAACTGTATGTGGGCGCGTGCCTGAGTGCGTGGGTGGGTGCGGTTCAGTGTTGTAGTGGTGTTGGAATGTTTGGGTGCATGGTCGTTCAATACACGTGTGATTTTTCTGAATTTTGTTTAGTTTGTGTGAGAGAGAGTTTGTTTGTGTGTGTGCGTGTGTGTGTGTGTGTGTGTGTGTATGTGTGTATTTTACGTTTAAATTATTGGGTTCATGCATTTGCTCTGACAAACCAAAACGTTAGCCAACATTAAACCATGCAAGTTTCACCTGATTTACTTTTGTACAAAAAAGTAATAACAGCATACCAAAAACAAAGCTTAGGCAAAAATAAATAAATACATTTCAAACATCCAATAACATCCAATAGCTCTTCTGTGCTATATGCATCAGCCTACAGTGTGAGTTACATCTGTTTTATGATTGGAGAAACATATTATCATACACAGTTTTGGTCTCCATAGTTGTGACATTCATTTAATATTTGTAAAACAACTGGTCAATGCAAATTGAAAATGTAGGATAGTTGTTTTCCCTCCTCCACAACATGCACGACAGGATCATGTTCACTCATCTTATCCTCTTTTGGCTGGCAACATCTCAATCGGTATTCTTCTGGGTCTCACTAACTTGGTCTTTACAGCTCTCATCAGGACCATTAGACCAGCCTGACATTGATTTTGCCATTGAATTAAGTCTCCTCTGACTCCTCTAACTATCTCATCATAATCTTCATCATCATCATTCTTAGCACTATTCTCTTCACCTTCATTATAACTATATTCATTGCCATTACTGATTATCACTCCCACCCCTCTCAAGCGTTATGGCATTCTGATCCCTCCTCTCTGATCACATCATCGGTAATATTATCAGCACTAAAACAGTTATTGGTATGATCATCATTGATCACAACATTAGGCTATGTAACATATGAAATTCTCTTTGAAGTGTCCACTGGAATAGAATATGAATCTCCAGACAGGCATACATACAGAATATTATCTTTACAGTGCTCCAGTTATTCATTGTGGTAATTTCTTAATTCCTAAATTATGCGAACAATTATCCTGTATCATGTGTCTAGACAGTAAATCACACTGCCTCGCTACTAGTTAACCAAGTATTGTTTCTAAAGACAGGCATTCCAGACTGGCGCTAATTAGTGATCTTGGTAGTGCCCAGCCTTAGAAGAATCTTCATCCTCCTGCCAAAACAGAAATGTTAATACAGAGAGAAAATTCCCAATGTGTGTAATAGCTGTTTGTGCTTCAGATCCATCCGTTTGGGAAACTCCATGTACTGTATACGGTAACTCTTCAAACTTTACTGCCTCCCAGTGGTAAGATCTTAAAACATGCTTGAAAGGGAAGGTTATTTGAAACAGCATTGGATAAGATAGATAGATAGATAGATAGACTTTATTGATCCCCAAGGGGAAATTCGATAATGGATAATGAAAAGACATGGCAATTTTTACAAAAAGACACTTTTTACAAGTGTTCTGTGTATGTAAATTATTACATGGTTAGAGTAAAAAAGCTGTTTATTTTGTGTAATTGTCAAAAAATGTGCCAACATCACAAATAAAATATATATTCCGCAGTACAACCTTGTAAACTTACTGTATTGTGAGAAATGTATTTATTGGACAATTTTCAAGATCTGCTCTTTCAGATTTGATTCGGGCTCAACTGAATAAGGGCAGGACACTGTGACTAGCCTGTGGTCTTTTAGGAGAAGTTTCTCTCCCATGACTAAAGGTGTTTATTTTTTTCGGTGGGAAATGTTCAAAGGGAAATGTTGACGGGTTTTGAGAGCTGGTTATAGAACACCTTATTTTTGGATTGTGAAAATCTCCTAAAGTTACTGTTTTGGAAAGGCCAGATTACAGGACACTCCCTCTGTTTCACCTTTTCATCATAGCCTACAAATGCAATGACAAAGCAGACTGACCTTTTGTGTCTGTTTGTGTACTGTGGTATATGTCAGTTATAAAACTGATGATCATTACCCTTACTGTAAAGGTAAAATGAGTCTGAGGATTGAGCCACTCTGGAGACCAAGATTAACTTGAATGGTTTAAATGGTAAACTTGGGACCATACAGCATGTAGCAATCAAGAGACAACTGCTTGCTTGAGAAGGTGTGAGCGTTTTGACTAATACAGGCAATTGTCTGGGCTTATGTATGTTCCTCAGGTTGGCTACCATTTCACATGAAGGAAATTTTTCCAAGACAAAATGTTTTTTCTAAGAGTGTTGCAAAATGAAGACACCTGGCACTGGGCCAGATGTCTTCACTTTGCAACACTTTTTCAAAAAACATTTTGTCTTGTTCTTGCCCCTCTAGTTCACCCTGTTTATGGGTTCTGACGTCTCTCCTTTTTTCTCCACTTATATATAGCTCTGTCCAGGCCCTATCAAAATAAATGGGAAGATATCCAAACCTCAAGATACTCACTTTATAGTCTACCGATTACTCTTACATTTGAGTTTGTTGATCACATTTTCACTTTCGATAACTACCTTACTAACTACCTCAGACATCTTTGTTTTGCTCTTCTTTAGGCTATCTAATGCTCACAATAGTAACATTAGTAACTCTTCAAGTTTGGTTTGACCAATCACATGGATCTGTCTTTATAGAGAGTCACTTTCCCTAGCGGTAGCTTAGTGTGCAAAAGCAGTTTGAAAGATAACCTTGAATTACTCTTGGATTGAACCAAACCTGTCATGGCCAGTCTACACATTTTGATAGTCTGGCTTGGCAGGCTAGGCTAAGACATGCAGGCCTAGTATTTGTCATTATCACACCATTTATTGATATTGTCAGTTAAAGTATACATGAAAATATATCTCAATCTAAATCTAATCTAAAGGCATAACAGCCTCATTGTTCTACTGAGGAAGTTAACTGTGCCCATTACGCAAGTGTCTGATGAGTGTGAACATGTGTACATGTATATCGGATTTGGGAACTTTTGAAAGTAGATGTAAACACACAATTAAACATTGAATACTATCTGATATCTACTACACAATTGCCATTGGGCTTGTATTATGTGTAGGCCTATATGGACACATTAATTTCAGTACATCTGTCTATATATCTATGAGATCTGCAGTGTAAACACTTTCCTAGTGGAGATTTTTAAAAGTCCAAATTGTGACAGTAGGAAAAACAGACCGAAAAATGCCATTGCAGCAGATTCAAATCATAATTATAATCAAAATCAAATTGTAACTTTACTCCAATTTTCTCTCCACCTACTCAGTCTGCAGATGATTAACAGGGATCATTACAACTTCTTTCTGCCATTCTGTAATTTCTGGTCTGTTTCTATAATGGCCACAAATCATTGGTTACAGAAAAGGCATACAAAATGCAGTGCAAATTAGTTTTGAAATAATGTTTTAAATATAGAGTAGCCTTCCATTTCATATAAAACACATTCAGTTGATGCAAATACTATACTAATAAGTTTAGCTTAATACAAAAAATATAAATAGATTTCAGTGATCTATAAACAGTCAAAAGATATTATTCAACATGGGCCAGAGTAGACAGATATAGGCCTAACGCTATTTTTTACATTAAAAGTGCAACATGATACATGGAAACATAGAGTGTGTCATCTTCGCAGTAGCAACTCCCCGGGCGTGTCGAAGGGCATGAGAAAGCCGTCAAAGGAATTTGGGTTACCATCATCACCTATGTCTGTCATGTTAGACTCTTCACTGCTGTCGCTATCACAGGCTTGGTCACCTCCAGGAAGACACTCTGTGGACTTGCTATTGTTTGTCTCGTTGTCCTTGTCGCTTTCCGTGCTCTCCTTGCTGTCGTCCTCTACACTCTCCTCGCTGGCGGTATTCTCAGTACTGTTTCCGAGATCGAGGCCTACGTTCGCCCTGCCATCCTCGCTGCTCATGACTTCAAAGGAATAGCTTGGACCAGCAGTTCCATCTGGGGTCTCTTTGGAAATGCTGTTACTCTCCTCTGATTGGTGTGAAACACTGATGGCGTTCGTAGCAGAGGATTTGACGGCATACACCTTGAAAAACTGGAAGAAGATGTACATTCTGACCTGAACATGGAATGTTGTTAGCTATTTGATAAGATCATTTTGCTCAAGGCCATTTTTATTGTGTGTCACTGTGTCATTTTCAACCTACCCTTCGGAGGTTCTCTTTGCTTCCAACACTGTCATCCCTGGTGACTCCATTCTCAACTAAATTAAACTGCAAATAACATGAAGCAAACATGCTTTAAGTCTACATATCTCCTTAATATCTTCTTAAATAGTTCTGCAAAAAGTAAGGCCCTGAATCATGAGGAGAATGGAGAGAGACATTTGTGTGTCTTCTTCATGCAAGTGTGGATTTTATATGTTTATTATGTTTAATATGATATGTTTGTTGGATCAAACCACACCACAACATATCTTACCGTGTCTTCAAGTGAGTGACTCTCTTCTGATGTCTAAACAGAAAAAAAATAAGGCAATGAGTCTTCTAATTTCAAGGATAATTAGAAGAGCATATAAGAGTTCAGATGCTTAACCTCAAAAGTCTATTGCAATGAATTTACTGAAATATATTTCTCTGTTTATTTTTTAATGACAAACTTTATTCATATATCAGTGCAGCTCCAGTTGGATTTCTTTGGCTTCATTTGTTTTTACTTCATAATATTGTTTAAATTGCAGCTTAATTGAGATTACATAATTATTATACAGATCCTATTTCTAAAGATGGTCGTCATGTTTAGGATAGTAAAGTAGACCTTGTGCAGTTCAGGCTAATGTAACAGAGGGAGTGTATCATGTAAATACAAGATGAATTTCGTACCGTGTCTTCAAGTGATTCACTCTGACTTTCTTCTGATGACTGCATGGGAGATATACAAAGAAGGATGTCTACTTTAGTTTAACCCTATGTTAATAAGATGAAAATGAATGAAATGAAAAGATGAATACTTACTAAGCCATTTGATTCAGATTCATTTGACTCAGAAGACTCTGAAGTCTGTGAAAAAATGTAACTGTTGATGCAAATGTTCTGCTTATGCTGCTGTTGGGTTATATAGACTATGTTGACAGTAAAAAAAAAAAAACACTCACCGTATTCTCAGATGTATTTTCTTGAGAACTCTGAATTAGGAAAAACAATAAATGCACATTCACTTTTATGACTGGATTCTAAAATCGTGTGACCATTTTTTTATGTATGCTTTTAATACCTTTCAGTAACTAAAAATGGATCATTCATAACTGATTAATCACTGAGCGTCTTACCATTTGCTCAGAAGTGTCGCTTTGGCTGGATGAGTCAGACACAGATGCACTCTGGGACCGTCAAAGACATGACATCCACAGATCAGAATATGTCTAAAACATGACGATGCTGATGCTTCCCAAACCATACAATGTTCTTGCAGTGTAACTGTTTCTTTATGACTGATTTCTAAGCATTCACTGACCTGTTGCTCTGAAGAGATACTTTGCTCTGATGATGATGATGATGATGACACTGAGGCATTCTTTTTTAAAAGAAATGAAAGAAAATGTTCAGTTTGGATGCAAAAACAACAAAATTTCTTGAAGTTCTTGTTAACATTGTTAATAGATAGATAGATAGATAGATAGATAGATCTATCTATCTATGTTAACAATGTTTCTTTATTACTGATTTCTAAGCATTCACTGACCTGTTGCTCTGAAGAGATACTTTGCTCTGATGATGATGATGATGATGATGAGGATGACACTGAGGCATTCTTTTTTTAAAGAAATGAAAGAAAATGTTCAGTTTGGATGCAAAAACAACAAAATTTCTTGAAGTTCTTGTTAACATTGTTAGTGGTCTCCTCATTTTAATTTCTTTGTGTTATCCAAACAATTCATGAAAATAATGTTATTCCAGTAATATAGACCATGTCCCCTTCTCACCTTTAGCACAGATGTGGTGTTATGCTCAGACGACTCAGAAGAACTTGGAGCCTGGTGAGGATAATCTTGTGAGTGTTTTTACACATGAACTTTACATTCTTACACTGGTAAATGATATCCCAAGAGGCAAGCAAAAGTTTAGGTGTTATCTCAGTCATGCTTAAGTAAAGGAAGGGTAAGGGATAGTGGCAAAGCTATGAGCTTGGAACATCATGTGTTAAAGAGAAACATCTAAGAATTTGGTTACTCTCTAAAAATGTATTGTGAGCATAATGTTAGCAGTGAGGCCTCCTTCTGTCACATTATGATATACAACATGATTTTCAGCTAACCTTAAACTCAGGAATGCCTGTTAGCTTCACAAAGTCAGATGCAGATGAAGCCTGTAAACACATTTGAGTATTAGTACTACTGTAGCTACATCGGTACCAAAACTGGAAGTGGAGGCGTTTACTGTTGCTAGGCATACACATTGTAAACTGTCACTGCCACTGCCACTTTCAGACATTTTCCCCAGTTTCCCACGTTACTAGCATGCTAACCAGTGGCCGATAAATAATCATAATTCTTTGTTCTATAACATTTCATTTACAATATAGAACTTGCTGTTTTAGTAGCACTTTTGGCCTTGGCTTTTTTTACTTGTATTCTTTCTATTTATTTGAATTAAGAAAAAATAGCATAGTTTAGTTGATAAGCTCACTCACCCCTGATAACGGGTCAGTTTTGTTCAAAGTTGTGTTGTACATGATCTATTTGATGGAATAAGTAAAGTTAACTTTACTGAATGACTTTATGAATATTGTTCATATATATAGTATTAACAGTAATTATTGAAACAGACTTTATGCATTCATGCTCTTATGGACAGGTACTCACTGGGTTGGCAAAGGTTGCACCCACAAGACAACAAATCACAACGGTAACTCTCATTCTGTTGAAACAAGGTCAGAATTGTATCTTTACATCTTTGTAACTTTCAAACCTTGAATGTTCAAATTCAATTGCATTAAAAAGCACAAACAAAATACTGAAGTATGTAAAATAAAACTTACCTTTTTGTATTCAAATATTTTAAAACACCAAATTGAATGTATATCCTTAAGGGTCTGTGAGCTAAGAGAGTGAAAGACTACAGTAACCAGTTTGGTCCAATGGTGGCTGGAGGGTTGCTATTTATCCAGCAAGGAACATAAAGGTGAACACATGACTTCCTCCACACCAACTCAACTCCAGCATGTTCACTGTTCTGTCCCATGGAGGCTTGCTGTTTGCAGCAGACATGCTCTTACTTACTCACACACACACACACACACACACACACACACACACACAGAAGGGGCTCTAATTTAGTATGCCAAACTATAGGGTGTGTGGGTTGTAAAGACTGACTGTAAGCACTGAAGGCACCCACACCGGAACAGGAAGACCATAATGAGAGAGTTCCGACTTCCTGTGGCTTCTTTTATTTTTCTATAGTCTTCTTACTACCTCCTTCCAATAAGAAACAACCCAACACATATTAGAAGCTTATTAAGAATTCTGTGTATTGTGCATTCTAGATGCTGAATGAAATTACCACCTATTTAAAACACCCCCTGTTTATGGCAAACATACTGTACCATTTTCTATGTTACTGTAATTAAATATTTATTGCACATGAACATGATGAGAATATTAATAATGTTGTGGGCCTCAGTCTTTGCAACTTCCTGAAAAGCCATGTTTGGCTTATCCACTGGAATGTACGTGAATTTCCATTAGCAGTATATATTATATTACTTTCACTCAGTACACAAGCCTAGTAATTATGCAATGCAACTGTCACCCCTGAATCCACTAGAAACGCCTCAGCTAACTGCCACTGTCTGTGGTGTACGGTCTGCAACATCCTCCCACCATGAGGGAGGAAACAGGGTCAGGCGGGCAGGACTCAGGTTGTTTTCAATCGGGGGCGTGACAATTGTGTGACACATCCTTTCTTATAAGGATGCTGACCCGTTTGAACACAACCAAATGTTTACTCAAACTCTTTTATACTGACCGTAATAAAGTGGGGGGGAAAAGCATGTCTGGAAAAAATACATAATTATACAAATATTGTCATGCGATGTATGCTTTGTAACTGTTTATTATGCATCCTGTATGACTGGACTTCCTGAATACATTCAGAAAATACAGCCTTGGACACATGCAACCCCGTTCACCTCAGTCAACCTCTCATTTAGTTTTGTTTAGATTTCTCAATATAGAATGCTGGACTGGTTTCCCGGACATGGTTCAAACCTCGCTCAATGGACATGCGTCACTCAAGGCACTTCTGTTCCTTTCATTTCATATACTGTGGTATTTTGCTTACAATATTTAACCATAACTTACAGTTCCGTTCAGGTCTTCTTTGAATAGTAACATAAAGGGTTTAAAAATAGTGTAGTTGCAGACACGGCATGAGCACGCTGGACCACAGTCATCATCTGAATAAAGACAACAGACATGCAAGGATTTTAAATGGGAATTCCATTTCCTTCGAGGAATTCCATGTCAGATTGAATGGCTGAATAGTTGAAGAGATGGCTGTCTCATATTGTCTCAGAAATTATCTGGAAATAATATCGGAATTTAAAGCACGTCTGCGAGGTTACAGAAGTGCTTTTCAGCATTGAGAACTAGATTAAACCCAAGCTATCTGAACCTCACAATTTAGATTACTCATTAGCTACAGACAAAATGACACAGGTTTGTATTGTTTATTTGCAGTTACACAGCACTACTCTACCCAACATCCGTAAGTGCAAAGCAGTATAAATCTAAATTGGTGAAGATTTCCATTGCAATGAAAGTGTTTATGGCAATTCCTTCTGCGTGATGAAACTTCTCTGTGCTGATACATAGCAACACCAGGGGAGGTAAGAAATGGTCAGGTTACAAATGGCTTCATGTATTTAAACGATGTGGTGCCTGGTAAACTATCATTTTAACCTATACATAGCGGAAACTGTATTGTTTGCAATGATTAATGAGACAATAAGTTCTTCCACTTGGGTAGATAAAATAGATCTTGTATCTTTGCATTTTTAATGTAGAATAGGTCCTGTACCCTTTCCTCATATTTTTTTCATCTAGAATAAGAGTTTGCTATTGTCATCATGTACCTCTGTAGCTGGCTAGACTGAGCTGAGTCTTAAAACACTTTTCAAAAAGTCTATGGAAAAAAAAAAAATGTTCTTGGCTAGAAAGCTCTGCAGGCTACTGTATCAACAGGGGACCACTGGACCTCTTACTCCGGTGTCTTTGATGTGGCTTGTTTGTTAGAGTTTCTGTTTCTATAATGTGAGGATCTCATTGTAGTTTTTCTCAAGTAGTTTTTTGAAATGCAGACTTTTGTATGCAGACACTACATTTGCATCGCACATCACAATATGCATTGGTGTCATCTACTGGTGCATATAGGAATCACATCTCCCCCTTCATTTAAATGAGACATCCAATGTGAATCAGTCCATAGCTTTGTTGTTCAAGGTCATTGAGTGCTGTTGGTTGGAAAAACAATGAGGGAATTTGATTAAATGTTGAACAAAATGGAATGGGGCACAGCCACTCTTTTTCAGCTTTATTTTTCACTGTCCCGTTCAGTGAATGTTAGCTGCCTTTTTATGTCTATGTCTATATTGTTTTACTTTTTATTATTTGCTCTTTTTCCTATAGATCTGGTGGCTTCAAATAACAGAATTATGAAGAGCCCATAGCATCAGTGGGGTCAGGCTCAAAGACTGTGGAGTCATCACTCACATTGGCATGTGGTGCCAGTCTAGAAAGTGTCTTTGGGGAAGCGAGGGTGCTGCGATGCATGACATTTCTTATACTGTCTGACAGAAGAAAAGTCCTTTAGCCAACTTATTTCATTATGCTCAATGACATGGAGTAGTGGGAGTGTGCCTTTGGAAGCTCAAAGCTGGTTTTATAAAAGTGCTACTCACCGAGTGGTTAGTAGTGTTCGCTGATGGTCCAATCCAAGTGTTGTAGCGAAATACAGTTTCTGTCATGATTTATTTGCCATTTTGTAAGTCCCATAGGTTCCTATTAGAAGACTCTTTGCTCCTTAATATGAACTAAGTGCCAATTAAAACATGACAGAAGCTTTATTTCGCTACGATACATGTTCTCTTTCGTTTCGAAGCCGAAACGTACGAGTGGATGATGCCTATCATCTCCTGATTTTTTCTGAAGTCATTTTTAACCAACCCTTTGAAAAAAGGGCAGTAAGCGCACTGACGCGCGCAGGCAACTACTTAGACAGCCCTGCGTGACGTCAGAAAGTCTATATATTGACTGCGCTTACGCTTCAGGTCCTCTTTGCCTCTTTCACCTCGCCTACTGCGTGTGTTTCTGAGTCGCCTTTTGTTTGCTCTTGCAAATATTCTAAAACCAACGGCTTTTTTGAAAGCCCACCACAAAAGCTTTTTTCAAAGCTCTCCGAGGGATTCCGTCTTGCTCCAAGTGCTCACGCCGGTCCCTAACTTCTGGTACCACGAGAAGCAAGATGGCTACTCGTCGTTGCACCGATTGTGACCGTCCCATGGCGATCTCCGACCGCAATGCTATCTGTTTTATCTGTATGGGGAGCGAGCATGCTATGCTCGCCTTTTCGCGGCCAGATCTTTGCTTGGCTTGCGAACGCCTCTCCCCTACGGCTATCGCCAACTGAGCGGCATTCTTCGTGGGTTCCACTGGTGTTTCATGGGCGGGCTCTTCCCCTGCTGGCACTAGTGCTCTTGCTACCCGTCAGTCTATCGATTTTCCCCCGGCGTCCCCGCACCCGGTTGGGCTTATCGATCGGTCTTCAGTGGCTACTCGGCCGTCGGTTAGCTTCTCAGCGGCTAGCTTGCTACCAGCTAGCCAGCTAACCGCGGCCCACCAGGCTAGCCCTGCTAGCTCCGTCGACGCTGCCTTTGCCCGCGCGGCTACCACGCCGCCTCAGGGCGACGATGACGACCCAGTTATCGAGGCTGTGGATGAGGAGGAGCTGTCTTCCTTCCTCTCCGCTAAAGGCGCTACTGTCAAAGACCCGCCACCTATAGTGAAGACCCATGCCGGCCAGTTAGCTTCTGAGCTAGCTTCGTTGGCTACACAGGCGGCTAGCAGGCTAGGCCTGCCTCCGCCTCAGCGCTATCCGGAAGGGCGTTTCGACCCCTTTTCCGGCGCGCTTCCCTCTCCGGACGCTCTCCCTCTCCCTGCTCACCCCACGGTTGTGGCCGACGCGCAGGGCTCCTGGGAGGCTCCCTACGCCGCCATTGCCCCTATCCAGGGGCACGCGGCGTTCTACGCGATGGACGGAGCGGGCGCCATTGGCCTCTTACAACTTCCTCGCGTTGAAGATGCGGTCGCTGGCTGTTTAGCACCAGCCTCTGCCACCACCTGGACATCGCCTCCCGAGCTCCCCTCCAAGCCGTGTCAACGCACGGAGAAGCTCGCCTCCAAGGCCTTCATCTGTACAGGCCAGGCGATAAGGGCGATGAATACCGCCTTTCTCCTCTCCTCTTTGGCTGAGGAGCTGGTGGCAGATCTGGCTCTCACCGCTCTCACTCATTCATCGCCCAGATACGCGCAGACCTGTCTGCCCAGTCTGACACGTCTGCCCCTGGCCAGACGGGTAGCTTCTCCCCCCTCTTCGAGGTCGTCACCAACGCGCACTCCAGGTCGGCCTCCCCATGGGGCGTCGCAGGTGAAGTGCGCGGCTCATTGACCACCAACGTCGCTGACACGCGCTCCAGGTCGGCCGCCCTACGGGGTGTCGCAGGTGAAGCGCGCAGTTCACCGACATCGGATTCCGCTGACGTGCGCGCTGGGTCGGCCGCCCCACGGGGCGTCACGAGTAATGCGCACGGCTCTTCAGCCACGCGTGAGCGCCCAGTGGTCTCACACACGGCTAACTTGCCCTCAGCCCCCGCACTCCGTCGGGTCTCTGGTCTGTCAGTCGGACGCTCTTCAGCTTCGCAGACAGCCTCAGTCTTTGACCTCGGCCCCCCTAGTGCCACTCGGAGGCAGCATAGCACTTCTTTTGTCCTTGCTGCCTCCTCATGCCGCCGCTCTGCTCCGGCAGAATTGGACGATGTGCACAACGTCACGTTGGGTCCTGTCAACAGTGTTGAAGGGCTATCAACTGCAGTTCAGGTGGCCACCCCCGCCCTTCAGAGGTGTCATGGAGTCAGTGGTGCCCCCCTCCAGGGCCCCTGCTCTCAGACAAGAGCTTTGCGATCTCCTGAGAAAGGGCGCTATCCAGCGCGTAGATCCGACGCTTGCGCGCGCAGGTCGCTACAGTACGTACTTCCTGGTGCCCAAGAAGTCGGGCGCTTTTCGCCCTATTCTAGACCTCAGAGCACTCAATGCTTCGCTCAAACCTCTCACATTTCGCATGCTCACGGGGCGCATGGTGGCGGAGTCAGTCCGCCAGGGGGATTACATGGTCACCATAGACCTTCAGGACGCCTATTTTCACATAGGCACAGGCGTTTTCTACGCTTCGCCTTCGAGGGCAGGGCTTACGAGTACGCAGCCCTTCCCTTCGGTCTATCTCTAGCACCTCGGTGCTTCACCAGGTGCGTGGAGGTGGCGATCACTCCTCTACGCGCTCAGGGGATCAGACTCCTCAATTACTTGGACGACTGGATGCTGCTGGCGGGTTCCAGACACCTCCTAACGTCACAGGCTCACATTGTTTTGCGTCACCTGCACAGCATGTCAGGGCGCACTCCACCCGTGGAGTGGCAGCTTCTTGGGCCTTCTGGAAAGGCGTCCCCATGAAGGATATCTGTTTGAGCGTTTCGTGGGCCTCAGGCAACACCTTCGCGCGTTTTTACGCATTGGACGTCACCAGGCCGGGTGTAGCAGAGAGTGTTCTCTCTGGGCCCGGCGGCGGTCCCATGGATCTTCCCACCTCCCTACTCCCTTCTTGGTGTAGGGCTCTTGAGGCTTGGTTGTAGTGATCCACTCGTACATTTCGGCTTCGAAACGAAAGAGAACGTTACGGATACTAACGTATCCTCGGTTCTCTGAGTGAGAAGCCGAAACGTACGCTTCGGGCCTCAATCGCCGACGCTGGCGAGCTTGGCAAAGAGGACCTGAAGCGTAAGCGCAGTCAATATATAGACTTTCTGACGTCACGCAGGGCTGTCTAAGTAGTTGCCTGCGCGCGTCAGTGCGCTTACTGCCCTTTTTTCAAAGGGTTGGTTAAAAATGACTTCAGAAAAGCAGGAGATGATAGGCATCATCCACTCGTACGTTTCGGCTTCTCACTCAGAGAACCGAGGATACGTTAGTATCCGTAACGTTTTGGAACATCACTAATTACTAATCACTCGGTGAGTAGCACTTTCTTAACACTATGTTTTAATGACAGAAACAACAAATGCCCATTGCTAGCCATCTTGAAGCAGGCAGAGGTGAGTCTACATTTCCCAAATCGCCGAGACAGGAGCAATTGTCAAAAATTCTGTGTCAACCACTTTATTGCATTTTAGACAACCTGTGAAAGGGGCTCAAAGTGTTAAAAACCTAACTATACCTTTAAGTTTCCAATGAAGAGTGGTTCACTGTGAAATTAATAGATGAATAAATTATATTAGCTTGAAAACAAAAGCAAAAGTTTAGTTAGGGATAGATTGATACATGTACAAATATATTTCAGATAGAAGCCTCTCTGCTGTGTCTTATTACACTAACATACATACAATTACAAATAGTTGATAACTATTTCCAAAATATTAGGTAATGCTAATGCAGTCTTGTGATGCCCCATGGATGAAATGTGTTTGGGTGTCAAGCTACCTTGTTATTTTTGTTGTTAGTTAGTAATCTGTCTTTATAACACAACATATTGCTAGTCTTGCTAGTGCAGCATTATTTCATAATTGCTTGGGACGTATCGTATATTCTCTAGTATTATTAAAGAGCCAACAAATCAATCCTTAGTTTTACAGTGCTACATTCCTATGAGCTGTCGCGTGGAAGTACCTGATACACTAACATTTCCTAAGCATTTTGTGTCATTCAAGCATTCTTGTGCACGAAATAGGCTAATGGTGCACATTGCAACACAGATATGCAGATACAGCACTGAAGCCCCCCTCACCCTCCTCCATCTGCCCGAATCTCCACCCCAGTTGGTTGCCATCCTGGTTGTCGAGGAGTGCCCCTCCAATGTTTTCCAGCTGGGGAGGCATGCATAAAAGACTCTGAGAGGTGTCAGAGATGCAGGGGCTCTATCGTGCATTTTTACAGCACACAGTGTGAGGACCTTCAGCCTCTCACACTGATCTAGTTGCTGGACTTTTCCTCTGCCTCGCATACAACTCCAGACAATTTCTCTTTAATTGTGAAGAAAAAGGATCTCACTGGGTATGTAATGAAGAGAACCTGCCGCAAGCTAACCTTTTTTTTCCTAACGGCTTTAGTTAGAATGATTGTATTATGTCTATCCAGCTGAACAATGCGTGTTAATGATGGTGTAATTCAGATTTAAGAGGAAAATGCACTATGTATTGTATATTTACAAGTAATCATACATCATATATTGAGACCATTTCAAATGTCTGTAACATACAATATTTCTTTACACATTATGCACATAGAACTCATGCATTTTCCTGTAAGTGCAAGATTAGCAGACTAGTGAAATACATTAAACAAAAAACTGATAGCTAACAAAATAAGAACCTATCAGCAAAGATTTTAGCTAGTATTTTTTATGTCTTTTGGCATGCATATCTTTTGGCATCAACGTTTCCTTGTCTGGTTCTAATAATACTGGCATTGTTTCCGCCTGAGAGACAAAAAAGTTGTGTGTACTTAGCCCATTCTCTTTCCAGTCTAGTACCTACTGCTGTTTACTTAGCCCTGATGGACTCTGAATGTGACTTTTGAGAGGAGCACATCTCAAGGCCTATTGCCATGGCAACAGGGAGCTGATTTCTGTGGCTGTGTCATGGCTGACGAGATTGCTTGCATACAGATTGAGACACCTCAAGGAAAGACTGGGTGCCAAGCTAATGCATATTTTACTGCAGACTTCCCAAGTAGTGAACTAAACAACCTTACAGAACTTTAACTTGACACATTGTTTTTATTTCTGCATTTATTTTCACAGTTAAGATGAAGAGCCACCTGCTGCTACTGTGCCTTGTGGCTTCAACATCTGTTATGTGTGTAAGTGAATTGGAGAATCTTTGTCTGAAAAGTAGGCTTGAAGCATGTTTACCAAAGACTGAGATAAGATAAAGAAATGCTTTGTCTCTCCCTGAAGGTCAGAAGCAAGCCTCATGCAAAACATCATAACATTCTCAAGCATTCCCAAACACCACAGGAGAAGGTAATGTTTGCCTCCTCTGCTTATGTGCTAGCATTTTAACACTGCTTATTCCAAATGCACTGTCATCCTTTGTTTTGTATTGTACTATACGCAAAGGTATTATTACTGTTTGATTTACACAAAGGCTTGTTAATGCAATTATGTTGAAAACATGTATTCTTCAAGCAGGTAAACATTCATGGTTATGCAAGGCTTAAACTTTAAAAGGTTTATGCAATTATTTTATATGTGTTATGGAATGCAAATCTTTGTTGATTTTTTTTTCCAGGATTCGGATCCTGAGGAACCAAACGAAGGGAAGGGTTCCATCCTACCCACTTTCCTCCCATTTGAGGCCAGCAGCCAAGGGCAGGAGGATGAGGAGGTGAACAATGAGGGAGGGCAGCTCAGAGAGATAGTGAGCTTTGGGGAGGAGCAGAACAAGGATAGCAGCACCCCTGTGCTCCTGAGTGAGGAGGCACTGGCTCACCTCCTTCAGGCCTCTGAGGAACAGGAGGAAATGCAAGAGGAACAAGCCCCCCAAGAAGGTGATATGGCAGCGAAGGAGAGTGAGGAGGAAGAAAGTGATAATATAGAAAAGGTAAACAGTGAAGAGGGAATGGAGGAAGGTAAGGAAAAAGAGAGTGAAGAGGAGTTGGTGGGCCAAGAGAATGTTGAGAAGAAGAGGGAGGAGGAGGGGGAGGAGGATGAGAGCAACAGTAGCACTGAGTATGAGATCCCTGTGGATTTAGACTATGCCAGCGACAGTGATGGGTCAGAACCTCTGGAGACCAAGTTGGAGAAGGCCAAGACCTTATCCAGTGAGGAAGGTAAGGATCCTGAGAAGGGCCATAGGCAGCAGGAGACAGCAAAGAACCAGGACAAGAAAGAGATCCCTGTCGTCATGGCCGACTATGACCCTGACACTACCGGGGAGGATGCCCCTGGGTTGCCTTCAGAAAAAGGTCAGGAAGAAGAGCTCAAAGACAAAACAGAAGACAAGGAACCTTCCCCTGAAAAAGAGAAAAACAGTGATGACAGCAATGACAATGGTGCTGACCTTGTTCAGGAGGCCAAGAACAGTGTGGAGCTGCGAGCATCTCGCCTGCCAGGAGACGAGGGAGAAAAACAGGAGATGCACACCAACGACAGCAGCAGCCACACCAAAGGAAAGGGCCGCAAGCAGAAGAAGAATCAGCGCAAGAAGAAGGGACAGATGCAGGGCGACCAGCCCTTCCCAGCTGAGCCCACCCATCCGGGGAACAATCAGATGTCTGAAAAGACCCTAGACTCCACTGACAACACCGTCCACAGGCCTAAAAGAAGGAAGTCTGGGAAATGGGTAATTACAGGGTTTTTTCCTCTCTCACTTATTGAATTTTTCAATGTGCCTCAAATATCCAACAACCAGAATTGTATTAGTCCGAAATTTTTAATGAAAGGAGGAGATCATCTAGTTTTGATTATGTGTCCCTTCTAACAAATTAACTGGTCTGCTCTCGACAGGCCCCCATGGTGGGCATGAACCCGGTGCAGATTCGGGCCACTGTGGAGCTGTACCCCAGCCTGAGGCCACCCCCAATCCTGCCCGGACAGGGCGCCGAAAGCAGTAAGTGTTGTTTCAGCGCTTGTGACTCCATGCAGCCGCGCTATCATCAGGAATCTGCTGATGAAGCTTTTTTCATTGCTGCTCCCACACAGAGTGTGGTTGCTGCCCTGTTTTTGGCCATGGCAGTGGGCTTAAGGAATCAATGGCAGAGCTCACATCTGATTTATCTACTGTACAAACTCACAAAGCCAAGGAATTTCACTCACTTCTTAAACAACTTTCTCTGTTTTTGTCACAATCACGCTGTGGAAAAAAATGCAGAAAACATATGTGGTATTTTATAATTCAGTTGGGTTCTATGTTGGTATTTTCCAGGAGAAAAAAATATGTTTTATGTCTGTAGATCCCTGTGAAAATGTCAGATGCAAGCGAGGAAAAGTCTGCAAAGTCAACGAAGATGACAAGCCTGTTTGTGTTTGCCAGGAGGCAGCTGATTGTCCTACTAGTGTGACCGAATTTGATCATGTAAGTCCGAAATTGGACTTTTATGTCCAACTCAGTTAACAGCTGATTCAATCTTAGCTAAACATTTGTTGTTCTTTGACATATACTTAGAAGTTCACCCTTTTAAAATGAAATTCCAATAGGTTTGTGGGACAGACAACAGAACATATGACACATCTTGCCAGCTGTTTGCAACTAAGTGTAATCTTGAAGGCACAAAGAAAGGCCACAGGCTTCACCTTGACTACACTGGAGCTTGCAAATGTATGTCATGAAAAAAAGTCTTTCACTATTTGTTATTTAAAAAAAATTACTTTGTGTATCTGAGCTTGAGATGCAGGCATTTTTTCTTTTATTTCACATATTTCCTCGATTGATTAGAGACTGTGTAAGAAGTAACTATCAAGGGACACTGATCCTCAATGATAAAACTGAAAGCTCCTGTATCTTCATAGAAAGCTCTTTTCTAGAGCTTTTGAGAGAGTAAAACGGCATCAAACTGTTTCACAGTAAAATGTAAAATGTTTCACAGTCGAAAAATGCAAGAAAATGTAATTATAGGCACAGACAGGAAGAAGATTTATATTATAAAGTCTTAATTTAATCATTAAGGATTCAAACCATCAAACAGTCAACAGGCGCCAAATGTAACGTGTATGTGTATGGTTTCTCCTCCAGTCATCCCTCCGTGTCTGAGCACAGAGCTGGCCCAGTTCCCCCTGCGCATGCGCGACTGGCTAAAGAATGTGCTGCTGCAGCTCTATGAGCACGACACCCAGACCCCTGGCTTCCTGACTCCCAAGCAACGAGCCAGGGTACGCGAATGCAACTGCAACTTCAGTTTCAGGGGGAAAGGTTACTAGAATGTGGCAAATTAATGTATTGGTGAGATTAATTTAAACATGTGAAATTAATAAATGTAAAGCACAAAATGTCATCAAAGTAGAGTTGAGGTTATCCTTCGGCAAGGTTCTGATGAATGTTTGTGTGGTGGCAGAACACCTTCCCTTTAAAATCTTCCTAACAATTTGGACCAACTTCTGCTCATTGGCATGAACCTGGTACTACCCCTCTACAGGTTCAGAAGATCTACGAGAGTGAGAGGCGGCTGCATGCAGGAGACCATCCAATCGAGCTCCTGGCCCAAGACTTTGAGAAGAACTATCAGATGTACATTTATCCTGTGCATTGGCAGTTTGCACAGATGGACCAGCACCCCACTGACAGGTAGAGCACAGCACCAAAATGGATGGTCTTTGTGGCTGACAAAATGAATAAGCTAAATTTGAACTTTGATCTACTCAGTTACTGGACACAAGTATGGCAAAATAAATTATATTTTATCACATCACATTCATTTCAAGGTCATTGTATCCTTTGCAATGCTGTAATTCAGTCAGAAACCATACCAGTGTGCTGTCACAGGCCTTGATGTGTATGTGCCACCCTAAGTGCTCCCCCTGGTGTTTCCCCTGTGCAGATATCTCTCCCACTCAGAGCTGGCTCCACTCAGAGTCCCTCTGGTGCCCATGGAGCACTGCACCCCAGACTTCTTCCAGGAGTGTGACGCTGACAAAGACAAGCAGGTGTCCTTTAAGGAGTGGGGCCACTGCTTTGGCATCAAGGAGGGTAAGACTTAAGGCTTTTTTCTCAGGCTCACACATCAAGTCTAACAATGTTTATAATAAATGTTGGCTCCAGAACTCTCAAAATATGAAAAACAAACAAACAATATGACTATATTGTGTCTTATTTCCAATCCACCATTGTGTTTTGATACCATACCTGTCTACACTTTCCCCTAACAGAGGACATGGACACCCACCTACTGTTCTAATTACCTTTATACCTCATGCACGGAGTGTCAGCTTTAGTGGGATTTCTCTGACTGGTGCTGAGCAGACAGAAACCAAGCTTCTCAGACTGTGAACTTTAAAGTGGGAGGCATTGCACACTCACCAATAAAACATGTTCTTCTGGGTTCTTCTTGCCACTGTGTTGCCATTTAAATAGACTGAATGAGAGTTGTGGTCTTTTTTACACCTCCAGAAAATAAATCACTGTGGGAAAAATATGTATGATGTGTATGTAATCTTAGCTAATAATGATTTCTTAAAAATGCTTTTGTGTCCCTAACCATTAACAACAGTACTATCAATGTTACAACAACATTCCAAAGGGGAAAAGTTTACATTTTGTTTGTCATATTAGATAGAATAAAGTGGTAATTATGATGGAATATCATGTTGGATCATTCCAGAAAGTTCTTTCACATCACTGCCACGAAGGTGCAGAACATGAAATGGAAACTAAAAAAAAAGAACTTTAAAGATTAAATCAATTTCTGTAAGTGAAAATCTATAGCTGTTATCCTGTAGTGTACAGTGCCATATATTATTATACATGTCCTGTCTGATGCTTCCTTAACACTTCTAATAAAAGCTTTGGAATATGAATGTGAAAATGTGTTCGCTGTTTGAGCCTGCTTTGCATTTTCTCCCCTGATTTGCAGATCGACAGCTTCTGGCCTCACCACAGCAGCGTGTTAGTATTGTAAGAGCACAGACAAAAAAACTGCCAGATGTCCAGAACTTTGACTCACAATACAAAGTTGCTTCTATGTAATAATACAAAGTTATAATACAAAGTTATAATACAAATTATACGATAATACAAAAGTTACTGTGAATCAGTAATACAAACAAGCCAATGACCAACAGTAACTCAAATAGCAATGTGATAACCCTTAGGAGGAGGAGTTCAGCCAGACAGGACACAACGCAAAACACAGCCACTGATGTCATCTTTAGGCTCTTTGGTCTTGGGTGTAAGAATAGTAAAATGACCTTTCTTACCTTACTTACAACTGAACTTACAACCTGTGGTTATGACAATGCTGCTTCACATAGTCTGGCTCCTGAAACATGTCTAGGATCACCAATTAGTGGTCAACCAGCCTTAGCTATTATGATCTGTCCAATGTGACGATGACACTTTAACTATAGAGGTAACGAAAGATGCTCTTTATAAAAGCAAGGTTTCTTTTTTCCAAAACTGGTAGTCTTGTTTGGGGCAGGATCCAAACTGAGGTTTCTTGGATGAATGCAAATGCGTAAAACTTAACGTGCATACCACTGCGTTGATTGAAATCACACTGACATTTTCAAGTGAAAAAACAACATGATCTGTTTCCTGTGGATTCTTTTCCCATCTTTCGCCTCAGTGGTAAGTTCACATGAGAGCCGTAAGAGGATTGAGACTGCAAGATGATTTTCCTTTACTTTTTTCTTACTGTTGAATGATGAATAATTTCTTTCGTTCCAGATGTTCAGGCTCAGGCAGGGGGGTCCGCAAGTGCAGAGGTATTGTCAGTAAAATTGTTTTGTGCTATAGCAATAGTCACTGCATGCTTTCTTGCCTGAGGTATTTACTCTAAATAATGTATGAAGATTTTTTTTTCCAGTCCATTCTAATACTGATCCTAAATGATGGCTTAGATTTCATGGCTCGGAGCCTGTAGTGTTTTTCTCTGTGTTCCATGTGGTGCTTGTAGGGCTTCTAACTCCATGCTTATTCACCCAGGCGGTAAAGGCAGCTGGAGGGATGATGGGCGGAGGAATGGCTGGCAATGCTGCAAATCCAGGGATCCTTAATGGCGTTGTAGTAAATGGCCAGCTTCCTCAGGTAGATATCAAAGGGTAGAAAAACTACTGTAGAGTGTGTGGCCTTTATGTGATAAAGGATCTGATATCCAGTAAATGCAGTAATATGTTTATAAGTGGGACAGGCTATCTGACCGAAATGTCACTACAGTAGATATTCTGCAGAAAGAAAACACTTTTTGGCACAGATAAATAGGCTGTATAGATAAGTAGGTACACTTAAAAGTCTTAATAATCTTTAAATGAGAAACACGTCTTTTCCTAGGATGGCCAAAAACTCTTTAAGATCCTTATTGACATGCCACTCAAAACTTTCAAATATGTCCTGAGCAATTTAAATTACAGATGCATACTGCATTCTTTCTGGAAAGCATTTCACCAAACTCCCTCCCTCCTTTGCAGCTGGTCCCAGTTGGTGCCCTTCTCCTTCAGCAGGCTGGGGGTGCCATGCCTGTGAACCAGGGGGCTGGCCCCATGCTCCCAGGGCCAGGAGTGCAGCCTGGGGTGACCCTCCCCCTGGCCTTCGCTCTGCAACCACAGCAGCAGCCTGGACTCCCTCAGGGCCAGCCACAGCAACAGCAGACAGTCAGCAGTGAAAGCTGTTCTTTTCTTGCTAAAATATAACGTGTAAATGTCACACATCTGACACAGAGAATGTTGCCGCTAAGCATTGCCTCATTGTGTGCTGTTGTGCGTCTGTTTGCAGGCACTGCCGTTGTTTGCGTTGCTCCCTCAAGCTAATGGCGTGATGGGGATGGGAAGACTGCAGTTCCCACTAATGGCAGGGGGCCAACAAGTGCAGGTGTTGTCAAGAACATTATCTTTGAGCAATCAAGCAATCAGGGGTCAGGGGTTGGAAAAGAAACAAAACAAACAAACAAAAAATATTCTCATTCTCAAAATGTCATTATATAATTGATATCAGTTATGTAATTTTGCATCATTTTTTTTTATTTTGTGTTTTCAGATTTTGCCCCTGGCAGGGGCAAACAATCTCCAAGTGGGTGCAGGTGGGGGCCAGGACCCTGGACAGGGCCAGGGGGCAGTTGTTAAAGCCAGGGTGAAGGTACATATGGTTTATGTTTACACAACGTATACCGCATATTAGTATAATGTAATATGTAGTATATTTTTCATTATTGATTTTGTCCAGATCGATGCTGTGTCCTACGTGGATAGCATTATTAATTTTTGCCATTACTGTACTGTTACCATACTGTTGTGTGGTTCTATTTATGTAACCCACACACACATTAAGCTTTTTTCCCCCTTTATGATTCAGCACTCTGTCACTGCCACCCAAGAACCTCTGTCCACAGACTCTGCACCAACAACGGTATTTACCTATCCTGCATAAATAAATAAATTACATTTAAAACAAAATCTTGTTTGTTGTGCCACCATGTTTGTATTATTATTATTTCAGAAAATTATAATATTTTCAGATATTGTGTGTGTTTCAAATATTTATGTATTCTTATAACCAGGTGATTCAAAACCCAACCATCAGACCCATGTCACTGACTGAAAAACTGAAGGTATAGTGTAGGCCTATTGTGTAGCTGTACAGTGTAACACAAACTACTCTACTGTGTTGTACGTTTATGTCCCCTAACATTTACTCCACTGGTGATTTTTTAAGCTCCTTGTCAATTCCCAGAGGAAATCTGCCTAAAGAGAACCATGTGAGTCTGCCACACACACACACACACACCTTTACATTTAACCTGTTTTGCAGTCAGTATGGTGAGACATATATATCTGTATTAGTTGCTCTGTCACTCTGCTTTGCCCATCACTAACATGCCTGAACACTGTACCAGGTTCCAGTTTTGAGATAATAATTATCTTCACCATCATTTTTTTTTGCTCTTCACCAGATGGGGAAGTAAAGCTGATATTGATATCCAAGGTGAGCAGGGCAAGACCCAATCTGGGAGAACAGCCTGCGGGGAAAAGAAGATCTTTAAATATACCATGAAAAATATGAAATGATCTGTGAGAGACAGTGTGGATGCATGCTGTATTCAATGAACAAATAAAATCTTTATAACTAAAAAAATCTATGATATATATATTTTTTACAATGTTTGACAATAAAATACCTATGATAAGGGTAAGCTCTTAGCTAAGTAAACAAAATGCGTCATCACAATGAACAGAAATAATGTCATTGAATGAACCCACTTACAATTACAATATATATATGCCAGCGTGGTCATCTAGAGCTGATAGCCACTGACACAAGGTAAATGCTCACAGTGCAAAGAACCAAAACAACCCAAGAACATAATATTCCACCTTATCTCTAATGACGGGAACAGCAAGAATAGAATGAACTAAACCATGTCATGTCATGTGTAAGGCAGTTGAGTGTGGCCTAACTAAAACACAAAGTCATAACCTGCATATGGCCATGAGAATAATATTCTGATTCCAATACTCTCAGTATATTCAAAAAATACATTGAAAATCAATCAATCAAAGAAGCTATAAAGTGATTATAATGTTTGGTGATGCCTCAAGTTGTGAAGGCTTATATGATTACATTAATAATCTTTATGAGTGCAGATATGAGAAAGTATAAATTATTATGGATCCTAATGTCATTAGTTATAAGGCTTTATAAATGCATTGTAAGCCTTTTAAAATGAATGTGTAATGCTTTATGAATACTGAGCTTCACAGAAAACAATACCCATTTTCCTGCAGAATTATTAACACTATGAGAGCAATATACAATGCTTCATTGGCATGTTACTGATATCTTTAATAGACAGCCATGTGGGAGTTATTCTTAATCTTAATGAGCCTCTGTCAGAATGTTTCCTTGTAATAATGACTTCACTATCCATGATGACAGGTAGCCTACACTCGCAGATCTTTGCCAGACCTGCATGAAACACTGTTGACAGCCAGCACTGTGCAGACAAACACACACACACACACACACACACACACACACACACATACACCCATACACATACAAACGTGCACACACATACACACAAAACAATGCTTAAAAAGCTGATCTAGATCTGCTTCTGTGTTCACATTTCAAACGTAATAGTAAATGAACAGAAAACAGCATAAAATGTCCCCTAATGTGGCTGTAAAGTATTTGTCCATTGGCTCTTGGTGAAAATCTAATCATCAATGATAAGAAGATATATTTCAATGCAAATATTTACATTACCAAAACATTAAGCACCTAATTCTACAGTGTTTTGTATTTTAGCATGTTCTAAATTGTAGATGAATGAAGAAGATATCCAAACTAATGTAAAATATAGCAGGTAGAATGTGTATTTTTTTTATTTCACAATAAATATCAAAAAAGTAGCTAACTTTTACTTTACGGGCTACCAAGGGCATATTGGGTTTCTGTCAGTGGTCTTCTAACTCTTAAAGCTAATCCCAAAGGCGCAAAGCACTACTTTGCAGTTTACAGCACCTATTGACATACTGTAGCTTCTTGTGGCTTTCAGCACCAAAACACGTTAGCCTTTTAGAAGCCCATTATCAAGTTAAGAGCTGACCACAATTCATCATATGAGTTATGTCACCCAAGCCAGAAAACCCTGTGTTTTGCCATTTGTGTCATGAAGTCGTCAACAGATTTCTATACTTGTGATTCCATTAAGACTTGTTGCCTTCTGTGACCACTGAGCAAAACAAAATACTGATTACAGAGCTCCAAAATCTTCCAGTCTTTCAGATTTTATGACTGATGTTTACTATAAAGACAGTACAACGACAAACAGCTGGATTACCTTGAAGGATTCTATTGGACTATTGCACAAACACAAAGTCAATAAATTGGAACTTAGACGGTTCCAGTTGGCAGAACTACTGTAGACTGTTAGACTCCGAGTGTAGCACTGTAATCTCTTCTCCTGTGCACAGTCACACAGCACTATGAGGATTCTACTGTTTCTTGCGGCAACTCTGACTATTTATGATGTAAGTAACACAATGGGGCTGATCAATGTAATTTCTATCTCTTGCTTCAGAAGGTTTCATTGTGTTTGAAATGTTTGACATTACTTATTTTTTTTTCCATATTGCAGGTCACTTCAGCTAAGGTAAGCCCTCACTAGACACAGCAGTAGCTGGCTTGACAACTTTAACCTCAGCCATTGACTACATTCCCAGTGCCTGCTAAATGACAAAATGACATTGATTTCACATAATGACCAGGGAGTGGAGTGAATTTGAAATTACTGAACCCTCACCTCCCTCCAACCCCAACATTTTTGTCTTCGACAGAAGCTGCGTCTGATTACTGGTCTGAACGGGGGGTTGGTGGCTGGGGTGAACCCAGGCCTGCTGGTGGGGGGACAGAACCCTGCCATACTGCCAGGTGGAGCTGCCTTCATTGGACAGCCACAGCTTGCTCAAGTGAGTAGCCCTGCACCACCTGTTTGCATGTTCCTGAGAATATACATGTATATGAATGTGTGTTTTTGTTTCTCTGATGACTGATCATGTTGATTAATCATGCTGATAATGGGTTGGGGGGGCATGTGCCTGTGTGTGTGTTTGTGTGTGTGTGTGTGTGTGTTGCAGATAGTTCCTGGTGTACCCCCATATGTTTTGCAGAACCCTGCTTTTCCAGGCTCTCCTTATGGGTTCCCCAATGTTGGTTTTCAGCAGCAGCAGCAGCAGCCACAGCTACCACAGCAATTTCCTTTTCCTCCTGCCAATGGGGTACCATCAACCTTCATGACTCAACACAATAGCAGCTCATCTCAGAGATGCTAGCCAAGACAGAACACAATGCTTTAGCACAGTGTTTGTGATGGCTGATTGAAAAGTGATCACATGTGGCCAAAATATGGAGGAGCCAGTCTAATTTCTGATGCAATCACTATATTCTGATGAATGTTGATTAAGTGCACCTCTGTCCCGTAGGGATTTCCTTATTTTCCTGGCTTTCCCCAAGGCCAGCCTGGATTGTTTCCTCCCCAACAAAAAGTTGCGGTATGCTAATTGACAGTCATATACATGCGTTCTTATTCATGGTGATGGGCATTATATGTGATCCATACTCACACATAACTCCTCTCTGTCCATGCATAGGGAGGGAATCCTCTACAGCAACAGCAGCAGCAGCCACAGCCACAGCCACAGCAGAATCCTGACATCCCAGTGAGGAGATTCAAGGTTCAATAAATGCAGAGTATTATAGACCTTAAATCCAAAATGCAAAGAATATGGTTATGTTTGCTATTTTACAGCCAATTACAGGTCTTAAACACCACTACAAAACATTAAATGGGAATTATGTCTGTGATTTCACTCTTTTAGAGGATGCTTAGACGATTTCAACAAACCAAAGCTTGTGTGACTCAGGTATTTATTCAAAAAGTCCTTCATGTAGATTCTATAGCATGAGACATGAATTCAGTGCTTTCACTGAATACAAATCTGTGTTTTTGATTCTGTATCATGGCCTCAGGATCCCAATCCAACTGGGGCTTCCACTCCTGCACCAACTACAAGCCCAGCTACAGTGTAAGATGAGAGTCCGTGTGGTTAAAGTGGGCTGGACACAAAAAGGGTGACTTTAATTCTATGAATGTGATGAGTCCATAGCTATACATGTAGGCTGACTATGACACTCAATGGCTCTCTGGCTTCTCTGTCTAGGAACAAGCTGACATGACATCTTTTTCATCTGGAAGAAGGTCGTTATTCAAAAGGAAAAGAAAGACAAAAGTGTGTTAATCTGGCTATTTTTTTCTTTATGGCACTGTAGTTGCTGTGAGACTATAAATAAATACTATCAAAGACTAAAGTTTTTTTGGGTGTGTCTTAATATGGAATTATTCTTGCTATTTTTTTCTTAATGGAACTGTAATTGCTGTGTGACTTCAAATAAAAATTAAGCAAAGACTTAAATTATTTCAGGTCTGTCTTTCTTAAATTACCATAGTTTCATTCATCACATTCATAAACGCATTTTGTACAATTATGTATGTAACACATTATGTTAAGGTGTCTACATAAGATTGATATGAGATTGTCATGAGTATGACAGGACACATATCCTATATGCCGGTATGGAATACTGACACAGACAAATAAGAACCGCATTCACAGCATCGTCAGTCTCTGCAGCAAAATTGCCAATGTCCCCCTTAATAACATTGCTTCCATCCATAAGAGAGGTCCCTGAAAAAAGCCAAAGCAATTTTAGCTGTCCCCTGTTCTTAGAGTTCTCCCTTTTACCATCTGGGCGCAGATTTCTTTTAAAAACCTGCAGAACAAATAGATTTAAGACCTCTTTTTTACCCGCTTTTATTGTACTTTTAAATTCCTGAGCTGGTATTTATGGTTTTACGTCCCTATTACATGTATGTCCAAGTGTGAGTCCTCTGTGTTATTGTTATTTATTCCTGTTTTATGATTGCTATTTATTTCTGTTTTTATTGTCGGTGAGTGAAATTCTGCGGGCTGTACCAAAAATTGCCCCTCGGGGACATTTAAGTATACTTTGACTTGACTATCCTGAGCATTACTGACACTTTTGCAAATGGTTATGACTGTTGTCAGTATGAGTAATTTGTTTTTTATAATGTTAATTTGACACTGAGGTGCAGACATCTGAATAATAAAGTCTGAATGACACTTATTGACAACAATCATAAACATTAATGTAGTGGTGTATAATATTGGGTTCATGGTGTGGGTCATGTTCTGTTAATGACTTGTGCCACTCTCATGTAGATCAAATGTTTTTGTATAAAGTTTATGTATTAACAGCTGGTTTAGATAAACCATTATCCTCTAGGTTTCTGTCAATCAATTGTCTACATTTGTCTACTCCAACTGATACAGTATAATGTATACATATGATGAATATCAATCAAACAAAGTAACAAAGTTATCCAGAAAATCAGTTATGTCACCTTCTAGTGTACACATTTGCAACTTAACAGAAAAAAAATCACAATTTACTGTATTCTGTGTTTAAAAAACAGAGAGTTTAAAGTATAGTCATTAAAGCTTTTTAAGCAATGTGCTATTTAAATATATAGCCTTAAACCGTGATGAGAAGGTCCATGTTGTATTTTGTACTATTTTATTCATACGGTATTTGGATTTGTGACTTGTCTCAGGCAGTGTACAGATGGGCAGAATCTAGAATAAAACTTGAGTCTTCTGTGCTTGATGGTGGTAATATAGAGTGGGTCAGTGTGTGTGTTTCTTTGCATGTTTGTTACTGACAAAAATACCTTCTGAAGTGAATGAATAAGTGGAGCGGTTTGAGCTGGGATAAATTCAATGTATTGGCCTAGGTACAGTATACCACTATACACGCAGTGTAAAAGAGTATTTCTAAAGGTATCAGATGGGGCAGATATTTTGTCTAAAATATAAGCCACCTCTTGCAGGTGCTGCAACCACATGACTATAATTGCAATGGTAATTTGCAGGTGTCGCTTAGTCTCAAGTGTCGAGCTCTTGCAACATGCCCTCTCTTACAGCCAGACACACAAAGGCATTGCCATCAGACGTAATTGCCATGACTCAACTGAATGTCTCGGTGAATTGCCCCTGACAATGTTTTTAGCCCAAAATATGCTGTACTTGCCTTTGATATGTTATGTCATATTACAGACAACCCAAATTAAGCCTTAAACCTTGAGTGAAACCTTGAGTAGTTGAAATGCACTAAGGTAATCCAGTGTTGTCCATTCAAGGTTTGTGGTCTTATTATTTACCCATAATGACCTCTGAGACGATGTCTGGCGAGAGGAGAGAGATCAGAGATGCCACAACATCATACCAACCACAGACGAGAGAGAGAGAGAGAGAGAGAGAGAGAGAGAGAGAGAGTTTAAAATATTGGGTTTAAAAGGCATGGCCTTGCTTGTGGAGTCAGGAAACAAAGAGAGGAACAGACCCATCTCACACAGAACCCCAGTTGATGCAATTTCAGGTAAGCATGTCAGAAGTAAACAGCATATGCTACTTTGCCCATGTTTTTAAATTAACTGACATAATCTTCTTTTCAGAGTTGAATACGGTGGAGATGGAAATCAAAGATGCTTATCTCCTGGCCAGTGTTCTCTGTGTCTGCAATGCAATTCCGGTGAGTGACTGTTGAAACTTTCACACCAGCATAAATTGTTTTGCCTATTGACGGGTGTACTCACTTGATCTGTTCTTTTAGATAATTCAACCTCAAATTGGGATTGTTGCAAGCAATAGTAATGAGGTATGAAGCAAAACAAATATCTTCTATATCTTTGATAGAAAAGTAAATTAGTAAATCATAAAGTAAATCATGTTTGTCTTTAGATTCTTCGGCTAGGTGGAGTAACTCTTGCAGGTGTTGGGCTGGGACAACCACAGGTAAATTATCTCTATATTTAAAAATAATAATGATAATAATTCTGTTTATTCAAAAAAATCTTAATCTTTCTCATCTTTCTAGGGTGCGACCTTTGTCAACCCTTTTATGCAGCCCAATGTCATCTTGCCTCCACGGCTGTTGAATTTCAACCCCCAGGCCCCTGGTCCCTTCCTGCCTCCACAGGCCACCCCAGGATTGCTGCCCACACAGGGGAACCAACTGTCCCCATTCCTGTACCCCCCATCCCAGCAGGAGCTGCCCGCTGGGCCTATGGACCCCAGCAATCCCCAGCTCCAATCTCAGGTGCCAGCACTGCTTTGCCACCATTTGGCATCACAGCACCAAGCGTTTTATGTTCACAAAAAGGAACTAACGCCTCACCTCTTTCCTCTGCTTTAGGGCATTCCCCAGTACTATCCCTCCATGCAATTTCCTCAAGGATCGGGGGGTCAGGTAATGGAGGTTTACAGGTGTTGCGCATGTGAGCTAATACATTGGCAGTCACTAAGGACCTGATCAAATCTCAATGTCTCCAACAGGGATATCCCTACTACATGTCCTACGGCTACCCCCAGAGAAACACACTACCTGGAGTATTGCAGCCCGGCCCAAACAATGCCCAGCAGAATATAGAGACTACCCAGAAACCCCAGCAGCCAGTTCAGGTAAATGAAGTGCTTCAGTTCTGCAGAGTTTGTGAGACTAACCCAGGTAACCAGTAGGGGGCACTAAAGCATACAGCATTAAGCCGACCATGTGTTCTGGTTTGTGCCCGGGCAGAACCCAGGAAGAGGAGATGTGCTGAAAGGAACCCCACCCCCTGATAATCGTGGAGACATGGCTGGCCCGGTGATTGAGGAGGTACTCTAGTTGCTTTTTTTTTGTTACTTTTACGTTATGCATTCATTCAACTCTTTCAATATGTGAGTTGTAAGTTGTTTTTATTTCTCTTACACAGGGTTATCCAAGCTTTTCATTTCTACCATAAACTACCCAGCAAGTTGGTAACTGGTCCACATTTCTGTTGTGATAGCTTTAATTTTCAAATAAATGAAATGCCAATCCATAGAAGTAAACCTGTATCAGACTTTATTTTGGCTTGAAAGAGTGAATATGGTATCTGCATTTATACTTTATTTGTTCGCTTAGCTGACAATTGTTCAAAGGAAATTACCAGTTTAGTGATTTTTTTTACATGTCTACATTTCACAGAAGGTAATAGTGTAGAAGTGTTATATCCACAAACATGCTTGAATGATTTATTGACACAATGTTGGTATTAGAGCCCAGCATCAAAAACTGACAGCATATTGCAAATAGATTATGGCTTGAAGAAATTTCCAGAGCTTTACAGTCAAATGCAGTTACTGGTATAGCCACATGTATACGTGAGTATGTCCTGGCACATTTTCTAGATCTGTCAACACACAAACAAGAAAAAAAAAACTCATCTGAAATCATGATATGCACAATGTAGGTCCATGCACAATTCAGACTGACAACAAGAAAACGTACATGTTTGCTGCTGTCATCACTACTGTCCACTGTTAATTTCCCTCTTCCTCAGGGTCAGCCTGGAAATATTAATGTTATGTCAGAAATATTCAAATACTCAAATATTCAAATACTCATTTTTCAAGTGTACAACCACAGGATATAATCTTAAGTGGTTCATGTGTTCTAAAAAAATACCCACCTTCAGAAATGACGGCAACTTTAAGTCAAGTTTTTGAAACAAAAAAAGTGAACAAACAATTAGATATCAATGCAAGTGTTAGTAAATGCAAATGCAAGCATTGCACTGCATTATGCAAGATCGCAAAGACATACTTACAAATTGCATTATTCCATATTCAAATGAAATCCTTCGCTGTCAGGTAAATGAAACCCATAATGGCAATAATTAGTGACTTGTGAAGAATCTAATTTATCAGAATGTGTTTGGGTATGTGTAAGCATGGGTGTTTACGGTGGCTGTTGGATTGTAGATCAACTTCAAGTAAGGCTGTAAATTCAACAGAGGAAAAGCACTTATCAGGCCACTTTTTCTGAAAATTGCATCACTGGATTTTAATACCAAATCATTCAACCAGAAAACATACCTGCAGACCAGAAGACTGAGAGCCATACTGATTGGGATGAAAAGAAAGTGGGATAGGGGTTAGGGAAGAAATTAATCTTCAATCATAGCCAAAACTAAAATTGAACATTTGAGCTCATGATGTCAATGCCTGCCCTACCAGTAGCTGTTCTGGGGCCTTCTGTGGAAGCTGTGAAATACAATACCATTGTAACCTCTGCTTCAACACATAGCTGTTACATATTCCTGTATTACTTCATATTCGGTCAAAACCTTTGTTGTTTCAAATATTTGGGATTATTGTTGGCCACTGAATATAGTATAGCAAAAAACTTGAAAAGGTGGAAGGGTGTCTGGTGCTTACTGAAGGCAGCATGAAGACGCTCTCTCCCTCTTTTAGTGGAACACTTATGTTCTAGAACGAAACAGACATTTGGAGATAAACTGCATGCATTGAGGTAAAATCAAACATATTGACATATTGACATACAACTCCAATACATATTAATAAATTTATTTTTCTTACTGGTAGAGTAATGTTGTCAACCTGGAAGCAAATATCCAGACACATTAGAACAAATACAGTACAACTTGCTGCAAAAAATAAATAAATAAAGCACAATAATTACAACTTCTCCTAGTAATGAGGGCAATTTACCTTGACAAGAGGGGTAAACTTCCAGTTAGACTGCAATGAGAACATTGAAGACTACAATTAAATTCTATAAAGGCATGTCTGATGCATCATTAACTGTGTGTTATGTAAAATTACGGTTGCCTCTTTGTACTTCTTATTTTAGATGCTAAATGACCACATCATTCTGCAAAGAACAGGCTGGTGGATGTTAATCTGACTGAAATAATAAAATCCAACCTGCATCAGTGTGAGAGTCAAACACATAAGCACACCTTCCACTCAGACCTCACAGGTCTTGCAATTGTAAATAGTTGCCTCCTGTGACCACTGCTTTCAGAGGGGAGTAGACATTACTTAATTAAATTATTCATTCATTCATTCATTTATTCAACATGTAAACACTTCGTTAGATGCATCTGCATTAACAGAGGTTCAGCAAAAACGTGCCTGCAAAATCCAACCAGCTAAAGTCCATGTGCATGTTCCTTTGACTCTGGAAGGCAATGTAGTAGTGACCCATGCAGGTTAGTCAAGGACCAACCTCTCTAATGTTTATCTTTGTCCATGTACGACTGTATCATTACCCTTTAGTTCTCCCCATTGGGAAACTGGTGTATTCCATTAGACCGTACTGTACCTCATTGTTCTGGTTTCATAGGTTCTCTGGGGTTCTATAGGTCACATTTAAGACATATTTTACTCCATACAAACTTCGATTTCTGAGTGTATGTGTGTGTGTGTTATTCAACTATCTATTTCTATACTCAACTCACCCATGGTTGTTGTGGGTTTTGTTCAGGGAAAAAACCTGGTCTTCGTCCCTTTGGACCTGGTCTTCGTCCCATTGGTCTTGGTCCAGGTCTAGGTCGTAGTGGGCCTGGTCTGGTTTCTGTTGGTCCAGGTCCTGGTCTATCAGTTTCCTGTGTCAAAAATCCTGCCCAACCCCATGGCTGAGAACCAAAATGTTTAGCATTCAAAACACTTTCCAGAATGATAAAAGTCATAATGCACCTTAATAAATATGAAAAAAAAACAGTTTTTATAATAATCTATTTGATGAATTTCAAGAACACTCAGATTAGAATGTTATTATCAATTAATCAGTTGGACTTATAATAAAATGTAAAAAGATTATTCCAAATGGACTTTGCATGCATCTGAACTCTTTAAATGTAATGAGATGCTTTTTTATTTCTCTTAACTGCAGTAGAGGTGCATCTGAACTCTTTAAATGTAATGTGATGCTTTTTTATTTCTCTAAACTGCAGTAGAGGTACAGGTACACAATTTCTGCCCAGCGTCACTGATAATAACCTGGACTAATTGTTGTTTTTAAAAGCCTCATTCTTACCCCTAGAGCAGGTCCTTCATTCGGGCGGTTCTGTGGTCCATCTCTAGGCCACTGCTGTGTATGGGGAGAGGGGTGAACATGCTTCATCAGTTATATCTGAATCAGTGGTTATAAAGCATAGCCATGTCTAAAATCACATACTCCTATGAATGCACTGGAATGCAGTATACAGAATTCACTGAGCACCTACTGCAGTTATGAGCATTCACAATGTTACTGTAAGTGCTGTGTGAATCAGGAGTTAAGCACAACAAAGCACAGCTAAGTTACAACTGAAATGGCAACTTTAACATAGGCCACCTCCTAACAATTTGGTCAAAGAGACATTTTTAAAAGTTTAAGATGAAATCATGATTCAGTATGTTTTTAAATCATAATCTTGTTAATTTATCAGTGTGTGTTTACTAGGTAATAAATGTAAAGGAAACTTACTTGGGCTGTGACACATGACAGCAGGGCAGCCACCAAAATGAAATATGCCATTTCTGTCAAAGAGCAATTCATCAGAGGTCAACATTCAGTAACCAGTCAAATGTATCTGTTTATAGGGTAACAGCCTAAAAGAGTTGATGGAACTGTATGGATCAGGAATAGCCTTGGCTAGGCTAATGTAGTCTAGCTAGACCAGATGAAAAGAAATGTTTGGTGCATGGATGAAAAGGACCTTCAACATGCTAACAATAGTGCTTTACCCCACTTTAAGGAATGCTCCCAGACTGTTGTAATTAAACATAATTAAACATAATATGTTTATATCTGAAACACAATGTTGTACTAGCCTCTTGAGGCACCTATATTGCTTATTAAGTGAATCTTTGTAGAAACTTACATTCACTATTAGAGACATATACATGCATATAACAAATTTGGGTTAACAAAGCCTGATAAGTCTTCAAATGAGAGGCACAAAAGCAAGGCCTTATATGGAATTCAGGACATTATAAGACAATGAACCTCTCTGCAACAATAATGTCGGCGAAATATAAGGAATACTTTACTTACTCTTCCTGGGATTCTCTGAGATTGTCATTTCAGAGGTGTATTTTATAGTCCCAAGGTTGCTACTTTGCAACACTCTGCCCCACCTTGTTTGTAGACTTAATCCTATGATTAAGACATTTTTTGTGTTGCCAACTAATTAGGCCATAAAGACGTCTGAGAACAAATTGAATTAAGACACACCTTTTAAGATGATCATACTTAGAAACATTTCAGTAGAATAGAAATGTGATTCACTAACTGACATGATTGATATTGTTAGATGTAGCCAAGCCTGTCTCTGTGATTGAATGGAGAAAGACAGGACTAAGCCACTAAAATGTAAATGATGCAAATTTAAAGATGAAGAAGAGAAAATAATATATTTTTGTTATGCAGTAATCAAAACAGCTATATCTATAAATGTGTGTGTGTGTGTGTGTGTGTGTGTGTATGTGTGTACCCTGTCTGTATGTTTTGCAACAAACCGAAAACGTTCACATGTCTATGATAAAAACATTTTATGTCTTCTTCCCTCAATTCCTCCCTCAATTCCAAATTAATACAGATGGGAGGGCAGAGACACAAAAAATACACAAATATTATTATTTATGTGTGTCATGGTGAGTCTCAGACTTCTGATGAGGATTGTTTATTGGTAATTTAATTTCTCTAATGTTGCGTGAGAGAGTTTGCGTGTGTGTGTGTGTGTGTGTATAAGTTTGAATAGAAATCAGCTCTTGCAGCTGCTGCTACCCCTACTCACAGCCACTCCAGCTCCCACCTACCAACCCCAGTTTTGACCCCTGCTCCAGCCGCTTGTTAGCTCTGGGGTGAGATGATCTCCATCGACTTCATCACCATAATTCATGCACATGCAATTATTGAAAACATTGTTCAAGGGTGTTTTGTTTCCTTGGGTGCTCGGTTTGCTTTGTCACTAGGGAATTAGAAAAACTGACAACAATAAAAACAAACATTGACATTCAAAAAAATATATGTTTGACTTTTTGAACGTTGGATTGTAGGCACACATTAAGAGTGGACACCCTATTGGGACAGGTCAAGAATGTCTTGTTTAGTATGAATGCTAAAACTAATGTTTTGACATAAATGGAAAATTGGTATTCCTGGCATAACCTTGTAAGTGAGCTACGATGCCATATTTTACTCACCTCAAATTAACTGTGTTATTATTGGTATGACATTTCTATTATTCTTCTTTGTTCATTTATTTTGCCCCGGTCATTGTTCAATATTCATGATTCATTTAATCAATCTGCCATGGGGTATGAAATGGAATGAAATCTAATTAGATGTTTTTTTCCCACAAAGATATTAACATTGTTGAGTAAAAAAAAAAATGACAGGCGGTGATAATTAATGTGTGAATGTATTTTGTATATGAATATAGGCCAGATTAAGTATGACTTTTGTCTGCCAGTTCCTAATGGCTTCATATTTTTATGCTTTATTTTATTGCATGCATACACATACTGGCAACAAATAGGGCCAGTGTTGTTTTGGTAAACTTCTTTTCCTTGCAAACTATTTTTGGAAATCCCTCAAGTGTTTCATAAGTGCTTACACCCTGAGTGACTCAAGATACATTTACACAATGTCCAGTTACTCATCTGTCATATACTATAGGCAGACTGATAAATAGCTTCTCAAGAATATGAGAAAAGACATGCATCGTGCATATAATGCAAATGTGGTAAACAATTTCATCAATCAAGATTAAGACCTCTGAATCTGTAATTTCCACATTTCCACTTTGTTGCAAAAAGGGAGATTATATGTGGTTCTCCAATGTGATTGGTTACAGGTGGGCAGAGCATTTCTTTAAAAAGGTCAGCTGCTTTCATTCTTTACCCAACGTGCTTCACAGTGTTAACTTGACTTGTTTCTTGACTTGATTGTATTTCCAGGTGAGTGAAATAAACTATTTCTCTATCTTTATCTTGAAAGTTTTCACCCTAAAGGACTTTCCTATATAATAATATACTCTTTTCAATTTTTTGACCCTAGGGATCAGAAGAAAACATGAAACTTCTCATCTTGGCTGTGTGTCTTCTTGGCCTTTGCTTTGCAGCTCCTGTGAGTAACTAGTGTTGTTCTAAAACTTATCTAAAATGTGAACTGACCGTGCAGAACTTGTATAGAGCCTAAAATCTATATTTACGTCTTTGTGTACAGGATGATGAACTCGCCCGAGAGAAGCGCTCATCCAGTGAAGAGGTTGGTGTGTCCTGAGAACTCAGAACATTTCTAAAATGTCTGAGGAAGCATTTTAGAAACTCCATGGTTGTACTTTTCAAAGAAGATATTGGTGCCATGAATTAGCCATGCAAAAGCACTGAAACAGGCCTTTATTTGATCAGTTATGCAGTTCATGTCAATAGGGAACACTAGCAGTGCATTTCATGATGACAAGATGTGTTTTGTGTTTTTCAGAACTACAGGCGTTTTGGGGGCTACTACCCCTATCAACCCCAACCCTACTACCCCTATGTCCCCCAGCCCAGCCAGAACAACAACGCCCTGCTAACCCTTCTGCCCCTGCTCCTGGCCCAGCTGGCTGCAGCCAGCCCTGCCCCGGCACCAGCCCCTGCCCCGGCCCCTGCCCCTGCCCCAGCTGCAGGAGGTTAACCAACAGTACCAGCATGCTGCCATGGAGGGATGCCAACATCATGCCAAGCAACAGGGTTAATTCTGCATTTTAATTAGCCTGCCATTTCATTGAAGAGATGTTTGCTGTGTCCTCTAATAAAGATCATTGATACCCATATTTGTTGTCATGTTTCATTATATGCTTTGTCACGCCAAGTAACAAAATAATTAAACATCTAGAACATTTTTTTCACATTCAAGACAAGTTGGTTGATCAACCCCCAATAGCACCCATCTAAAATGTCTATGATAAAATAGCATTCTCTAAACTCTAAACAGATTTTTAGCAGAACCTAAAATGATGATTTGGGCTCTAGGCTAAAATATTTTGGCCTCAGGCCAGCTCCTGTCAACCCCTATGTGTCATAGACCTCTTTGAGGTCCAGGAACAGATTTTCACATATACAATCTCAGTCCACTTGACTTCCATTTGGTGTCATGTGGCTGCATTTATGCTGTTCTTTGCAAAGGGACTATACAGAGAGTGCAAACAAGGAAACACTGACTTGTAGTACTGTATAGCACAGAGAATAAGAGGTGGGGTCTTTGAGTTAGTAAGAAAAGTAAGTAATATTTACATAGTGTATTTTTCAAAGGTCACTTAAAAAATTTAAGACAGATAAAAAGACATAGACAGAATAAATAAGAGCTATATTATTAAATGTATAGACATCTGTGTTTACAAACAACCCAAATTAAAATATGTATTAGCTTTTGTAATAATTTCTCATAAATAATTATACATTTTTAATTGCATCCATTTTAATTATTATTATTATTATTTTTTTTTTACAAAATCATAATTTTACTTTAATTTTAAAGAGGGGCTAAGCAACATTCTTTTTTTCTCTCTCACAAGCTCCCTCTAAAAACCGCTGTATTTCCTTGTATTGCACTGCATTCTATTGGAGGCGGTCCACGCTGCTGAACATTGCAAGTGCTGTATCTACCGCTATAGGCCATGGTGGCGCATTCTACACCGTTCGTTCGCAGTGCAATGACTCATTTTAGCATCCTAAACAGTATGAAACGGATTAATTAAATGAAAAATGTTGCATAGTGGGCCTTTAATGCCCGTTGTATAACCATTTGGTAGAGCAAAATCTAAAATATCAACTCAACATCATGAATTCTTCCAGAGATCTTTCTACCATTTGGGCGCTCCATGTCAGGCACACAAAGATTGCTCACTACCCCAAGGCCACATGCAATTTCGGCCATACTTTGCCAAATCATATGTATGTATATGTGTTTTCAACTTTGTTTTTATTTATAATTAAAATCGAGTCAAATTAAATACCAGGTCACTAACGTTTCTATGCCAAAATCCTGCAAATATTTGTGCTTTTTTTTGCCTGTGCTGTAAGACTTTCAGACGGTATACCCCAAAATCTGTTTGGTAAAGATTCATAGTGCTTGAAAAAGAAAAAAAAGTAACTATTCTAAGGTGTTTGTTCATGGTGTGCCAGGTAAAGGTTTAAAGTCGTTAACGTGTTGCCATGTACATGAAAAGTCTTACTGCACTGCCGTCACAAACAATGTGGCAATATGCCTCCCTAGTCTCCTTGGGAAAGAGGGCGGTGGCCATTTTGTTAGAGAGGAAAAGAGGGTCACACCTAGACTGACCATAGGATTATGGCAGGATATTGGGAAACAGCTTAAGCTCTTTGTTAAGTTCTTTATTTGTCATCATGTTTGCAATATTTCCATCATCACAACAAACACACCGCCTATTTACTCACAGATAGACCAATCACAGTTAGATTGCACATGCTTTTCCAAAGACTTTAAACCTTTGGTATTGAAACAAGAGACGCATTTCAGAACTGATGGAATATCAGTTGAAGGACCTGTGCTCAGGCAGTAGAGATGAGGGCCTGGCCCGTTGGGCAATGCTGAGGTACAATACCTTTAGTGGACACTGATACACATCTCTCCAGTTTACATATTGACTTCACTCCTGTTCTGAATCACAGTAAAGAATATTCATTGTAACAGAAATTATTTCAACAAGCCAATTTCACAAAAAGGTAAGCAGAAAAAATAATTTAAATAATTTCATATGAATTTTAATAACACACTGTGTTAATGACATAACGGCTTTATATTTTTGTATAAAATATTTGAACGGAAGGTATATTATTTTCATAAATTATTTACTGCAATCAAGTCATAAACTATGAAGTATGTGAGATGAACATATTCTACATCTTATAGGGTAAAAAGAATATATAATTTGTATAATCATATAGCTCAACAGCACATTTCAGTGGCTGCACATTCAACTGTAACTTGAGTGAATGCATACTGTATTTTGCAAGACATTTTTTGTTAATGGACAGTGCTGCTGGAAGAATTTAGCCATTTTACTGGAGATATTGTTCTTGTCTGATTGTTTGTGATGAACAGTGTCCTTGTTCATACCGTGACAGGGATCATGACTGTTACATTTGAAAAGGTAAAGTTGGAGCCAGCCAGAGACATGTGTCAGTATGATTTTTATGAGGACATAAAATTGGCTTTAAACACAGATATATCTTTGGGTGAGGGTGATGTCTGGCACAGAGAATGTGAAGACTTCTTGACTTATTGTTGTCTTTCTTCCAGTTGCAACAGGATGAGATATTTGGCAGTTGTTCTTGCACTTGGGGTAATGTTGCCTGGAGTTGTAAGTGATGATAATTGCAATGGCTTTTTGAACAGCATAGGCTAATTGCTCAGTTATATAATTTAATAATAGTATAGAGTCATGGACTGTGAATGATGTATCACAAAACTCAATTACTTTAATACCGTAATCCTGATTGTAATAATATATCTGTGTAGTGTAATATTAGTATAATTTCCATTCGCTGAACAATTTTTGGCTGATCATCTTACGTAATAGAAGGCACTAAAGGACAGAGGTTAAAGACATTATGTAATTTCTGTCCTCCAATATGATGTTAGAATAATAATGACAAATGACAAATGCAGATACTGTATTGAATGCTGTCTCAACTGATGTGTGTTCCCCTCTAGAGCTGTGGCCATTACCAGCGCTGGACCTCCTCAGACAGTGATGAGGTGAGCTACAATGTAAATGACACAATCATCTGAGGAGAGGGTCAAAACCTATTCACTTGGGATCACACATTTCAGTTTAAGAAGCATAATTGTGATGAAAGTAGTAAACAGTCAATTGTAATTATCCCATTCTGTACAGAATTGTGTATATTCAGAGGGTACCAACACGAGAAGTACAATAGTAATTGTCAGGATTAAGCAAATTCTCAGATTAAACCATAAATATACACAGCATAGCCCCAAGATATTTGTATTACTAATGAAAGCTTTAAGACTTTGACCATGCATGTTCAAGTTATATAATATAATACTATACTCGTTGTTTTTCAGAGGATCTACTATTTCCGGGTGCCAGTGTACCCATCGAGACCTGTCCCCATCTGGCCTCTACTGCTTTGGCTGCTGCCCCGGCCTGCCCCACCACCTGGTCCAGCACCAGCCACCACTACCACGAGAGCCCCTCTCTCCACCACTGCTAGAGGGGACAATGGATAGACAATCTCATTCCAGACTCAACCATCCAGTGGAAATAGCACACTTTCTTTTATCTCTCCTGGAAATCTGTCAATTTGGCTTCCATATAGCTCCTATAAAAAAAAAAGATACATGCATGATTGATCTCCATCTGATATTGCAGCGACACTTAAGAACAGTCATCAATTTTGCCAGCCAACTGAGCTGTCAGTAGGTGTTCAAGAAACATTCAATCTTCTTCTTTCTTTAAAATCTCAGCCTTTTTACAGCCTTTTTAAACCTCTTTACAATGTATTTGAAATTCCTCTCAGCATATGCAGTTTTTTGTTGAATTTTCAAAATAAAGTTTTTCGAAGGGTACTAGTGCGTTGTTTTATTATCAAGCCATATTCAAGGTTTTGTGAATTATTTTTTTCCGCACTGGTTTATAGGTTGAGGATTAGGATGATTTACGGTAGAATACTTCAGCTGCACTGTCAAATAATGTGATGGTGTCTGGGGACAGCTTTCCATCTTTAGGCTGTTGGCTGAAATGTTAATCCAGGCAGACCGTTGTGAGCCACTGTTGTTGGGCAGGAAAATGAGCTCCCAGTGGGCTGGAGCATGAGGGTCTGGCTGATAACGCTTATGGATTACCATGGGTGAGGCATTGCCTTACTGGCGGTGCAGAGAGACTGACATGCTGGGTTTTTAGATGGTCACTCCATTCCCAGGTATATTATGGCCAAAAATCATTCAGTCTAGAAAGAAATAATCAGGGAATAATTGGGCAAAAGGAACAATTTCACTTTGTGATATACTGTAGCAAAGACACTTTGCGTTCCTAGGGCACAGAAACCTGCCCAGGCCTGAGAAACTGGGACATTCCCGTGGGATGGCTGTCGGCAGTTTGTGTGTGTCTGTCTTTCATGTCTACACAGAATAATCCAACTCAACCATCATACAGGTTCTGCGGTTCAAACATGAATACAAACATGCGTGAGCACACACACACACACACACACACACACACACACACAAATGGTGGAATTACCTATTAACCAAAACTGTGATGGACTCTGGTCCATTAAGGGGGCTGTCCAGATTAGTCCATGGTGATTATTTTTTGATGTCCCAGACTACAGTTACACATAGCTGGGTATTCATGAAAATGGGTAAATTCTCCTCCCATGAATCAGAAAAGGGTTCAGTTTAGACAATGGTCAGAAATGGTGAAAGGCTGTCAAAAACATGTCAAACAAATAAAATTCCAACTAGAGATCTGTAAAAAAAACAAACTGTCACATCACAATGCCATAGATCAAAAGATACAATAAAAAGGAATGGGAGATTTGTATGCATTTTTAATGCAATTGTGTATAACCACTTGATCTATACGGTGATAATGGGCAATGAAATGAAATGGAATATTCAATCTGGGATACAAAAAATATATTTTATTTACTGTAGTTTGGTTTATCTTTAAGCATTTGTTGAGTGGCTTGTGTTTTTCTTTTTATCTAATATTACCCACAGGCATAAAATGTGGTCAGATGTGGGCAATGCTGAGAAAGCTATCATAACGATCTCAAGACAAACATGGTCAGGTAAATTGGTGTGCTGTCTTTTTCTTAGATTAGGTCATGTCTTGAGAATGCATTCAATGAATTCAATTCAATTAGACTGTGGCGTGTGGTCAGTCTCTGAATAGCATGGCATGATTTACTCTCACGTTATGATTGGCTATTGAGGGTGGAGATGGCTTTTAAAGGTGGCTTATACTTGCTGTTGTTCGATCCAGTCCCTGGTTGAGATAAATTCCTATTTTTGATATTTGAAGCAGGCGAGATCTTCTACTCAGGTAAAGCTATTCTATTTCTTTTTGTTCAATCAATACTAACTACTGTTAATAAACAACATTAAAATCGCATTTGGATTGCAGGAATTTCCTTGGCACCAGCATGGACAGAGTCATTGCATTCACTTTTTGTTTGCTGTGGTCTGCGGTATCATGTAATCCGGTGAGTCTACCTTATCACCACCACCTGCTGCCCAATTCTGCTGTTCCATATTGCTAAGCTCCTACTGGCCTGGTTCAATCACTGAAACAGCCATCTGAAGTAATGTGTTCCATATGGTTGCCTCCAGCTTCCCACAGAAAACTCTTTGACAGAGCCAAAGGCGGGAGACTTTACACTGGAAGGACCGGGAAACCAGACGCCTGTGACCAAGTTGCATCTCCAGATGCTTCCCACTGTGCAAGTGCCTCAGCCCAGGACTACTATTCCATCTCAGCCAGAACCTGGGACCCAGACAGACCCCACCCAGGATTTGCCCCCAACCTATGCTGGCTACCCACAAGCAGGGCCGCTGCTTCCTGCCATCCCTCCACATGGCTTCTTACTTCCACAGCCTGGGGGGCAGCCTCTGTTAATGGTCATGTATCCAAACATGGCAGGGGTTCAGCCACAATTTTATCCTGGGCACTTTTCACAGGTAATGACGAGGTGATATGTCTGGATAAATACCGCGAAACATTGAAAGAACAAAACATCAGAAGGCTACAAACATGTAAAATTAACGGAGGCCACTAAAGTCAAAATTAATTCTGATCATGAGATTTATTTCAGGATCTATACCAAATAATGTTGGTTTCTGCATTGTTGGTCATAGATTTTCTAGTCATTGTTCTACCATAGGCAATGCTGCATTTATGCATGGGAGTGGTTGTGTATGGAAATGAACTCTAGATGGGGTTGTGGAGTGTATACCTCTAAGCTGATTCTGTCATGACAAGACCTGCATCCCTTGGTCCCTCTTCAAAACAAAACTTAATTAACTTTAGCTCTGTAGCCTTCTGGCATTTGTGGCAGGCATGTTTTGTCTTGGAAATATTTCAAATGATGTTGTGTATATTTTCAAAACACTTAGCATGTGTAGGAATTTTATGTCTGTGGTTAGCCCTCCCAGAGAAGATAAATGTGGTGGGACAATCAGTCTCAACACTGTAAGCCAGTACTTTGAGGAAAAAGGAGACATATTGACTGAAAGCCAGTGCTTTTAAGAAAAAGTGATATATTGACACAATATTAAAACACTATGTCAATACAGTTATTTCAGGTGTCAACATATTTCCCAGGCTACACGTAGCTTTGAATTCCAGTATTATGGTTCACTGAGGTCATACAGAAAAGTAAGACTTCAGACTCCAGAGATTTCATTAAAACAGTCTGATAATAAGTGAGTTGAGTCCTTTGAACGAAGCTGCTGCCATGTTCTTTGTTCTGTGGTTTAGTATCTTCCCTACAGAGCAATACTAGTCCCAGCTGTGCATCCACTACATCCAGCACCAGTGTCTCCAGCCACCCAACCTGGGCATCAAAGGCCCCCCCTACTGCAGCAGCAGGGCCACCATCAACAACAGCAGTACTACCAGCTGCTGCACCACCAGCAGCAGCAGCAGGCACCACAGGTAACTCTGAAGTTCTTTCATTCATTCTTTTCATTCCAGTTTAGAGTGATCCACTGGAGAGTGGTTTGAAAGTGCGTTTGTGTTTCAGATGAACGATCATTTCCAATGAATGATTTGCATGTAAACAAACTCACTATTATTGACACTGACATCAGTAATCTTAAACCCACTATGTGTAAGTTTTATTTTTTTCGTATGAGAATTTCTCTCATCTATCGGCGAAGTGGTATACTGCACACGTTTGAATAAAATGTATTAGCCCTTCCCTTCCCACGGTCCTCATTTTGAAAATGGCGGCGCAAAATGGATATTCTCATTTGGTACCCAGCCACATCTATATATAAATTGAAATTACCAAGTTTACGGGAACACTACAATTTATTAATGGAGGTAATTACCATCGTTTTACATTGTATTTTTAAAATAAAAAATGTATTTTTAATAAAAGACGAAGCTAAATAGAAGATAAATCCTACACATAGTGGCTTTAAGGACTATGAATGCCACCAAGAAGTGTAGTGAATATGATACATTTGTTGAAAGTGAAAAAAGAAACAACACGCACACACACACACACACACATACAAATAATGAGATGTTACATTTATTTAGGTATTAACTTTTAAAACATGACTGAATTGCCTGGCCAACAGCTAATTCATTCTAAAATTGTGTGTTTTATAGGTTGCAGCATCTGGTGGTCTCAGTTCTGAGGAACTTGGAGTAAGTACAGTACAGGTCAAGTGGCCAGCTGTGGCTTTGGGGCGTGCAGAAATTAAGCCAAATGACCGCTCTCTTTTTTTCTCCCTGCTCACAGCTGGCCAAGATGGGAGTCTCTGGGGTTCAGCCTCTTCCAGCCGCCAGTCCCGCACACCATCTCAGCCCAGTGATGCTACCCCTGGGCCCCCTTCTGCCCATTGGACCAGTGTCAGCTGGGGTCAGTGATCCAAGGCTTGAGCCAGTGGAGGTGCCCATAAGGGGGCCTGTGCCCACCCATGACATCATGTTGGAGGGCCTTGCCAAGCCTCAGGCCCCTGCTGATACAGTGAATGAGGAGCTACTCATTACTAACCATCAGATCGGTGTGGCCAATATTGACTCGACATCTCCTCCCACAGCACTATCATCAGTCCCTCCTGCAACTGAGGCTTCCGGCTTCCAGGACCCCATGGGGACAGAGATCAATATCTTTTCCACATAGCATTCTTGCATCGATGACCAGTCTACCAAATATCTATCGTGTAGGTTGTATTAAACATTAAGTAAGCATTTTGGTTGATGTCTTATATTGTGTTTGTATGTAAATGTAGGGTACATATGGACTGATATATGGAATGATGACTTATTTTGTTAGTCTCTTGTTTTCCCATTGAATTTTTCTTTTACCAAATGTATCATTGAAGTATTTGGTTCCCTTCCATTCTAACAGCACACATATGGCCTTCACTCATGCATACTACTCTGGGACCACACACTGACATGAATCACATTGAATCACTGCCCATGTTATACTATATATCATATGTCCCCAATGTCTGCTCTGCACACTTGACGGGTGATGATTGGTAACAGATATCCTTGTCAAGTCTCTTGAAAGACATTTGTACTGTCATGCATGTTCAAATAATTTCACTTTTCTTCATTAAAACCAACAACATTAATCCCAGAGCCCAAAATAAAATGTTTGTATAATTCTGCGTGATTTGGAGCATTGTGAACGAGATCTACATACTGTTATCTTAGTGCAATAGCACAAATAGATAGATAGATAGATAGATACTTTATTGATCCCCAAGGGGAAATTCAAGATCAAATCATCTCGCCCAGACTTTGTCAAGAATTTTACAAGTGTTTTTACTGATCTCATCTGCAGAACACCCAGAGGGAATTATGTTTTTCCTACGCAATTATACTTGACATGCTTTGAATGTTTGTTTTCTTCTCAAAGAGACTAAAATATGTTTTTGAATAACAGGAACACAGAAATAAATATACTAGAAGATGCTGATTTTCACTCAGCCCTCTCAGCTTAGTCTGATTTTCGATACAGTCTGTTGCTAGATCTTTTACTCTTTGAATCACGTGGAATGAAAACAGGTGGTTCCATAGCTGACCTCGCTCACCTTCCAGAGGCTGATTTATGACATTTCCTTGTCATATTCTTGCTCAATCTCAGCATATGTACTCTGGCTGAGCACCTGTCTGTAATTACGCTGAAAGCCAAACTGCTCTGTTGAGATGTGCAAGATACACAATAGCTGTCAAAGCACTTAAATGAAAGCAAAATTTGGCTGGTGACCAACATCTGTCAAAAACTGATGCCCTTTTCTTCACAAATTATATAAATAGGGAGCAATCTTCCCCACAACCAATTCAGTCAGCTGATACATCTCTTACATTCACTCTAGCCATACTGCACCAAAGGTAAGACGGCTCAAACCAACTGAAGATTTTTAAGAAATCTTAAACAAAGGATCAGTTAGCTTTGCTACAATGAGAGTGCAACACTGGAAAAAAGACGGTACAGGCGAATTGCAAACCAACTTGACAGAAAGACTTGAAGTAAAGTATCTTTTAACTTTTTGTTCATTGCAGCTACATTTACCATGAAAGTCATCGTTGTTCTCGCCTGCATCGTAGGCTTGGCACTGTGTGCTCCTGTAAGTAGACTTGACTCCATTGCAGATGAAACCAAAATTCGACACAGCACAGCATGAATATCAATTTTATGTGACTTTATGTATCCCATTCTTGTCTCTGCAGCAGCTTTCACCTTATATTGAGGTGGAGATAAAGCAAGCTCCTGGGGTTTGTATATACAACTGATCAATAATATGCAGAAATTATATCTGTGTGCTTTTACAATGAACTTGCTGAAATACTTTATGTGATTGTAACAAACCTTGCTATCAGTCCAACTCCAATTGGATTGTTTAAGCCTTGTGTGTTTTTACCTGATAATGCATTTTTTATGTAAATTGCTTAATTTTTTCAGGATTTCTTATCTTGGGTGCAGAATGCAAAACATTTTCAAGTGTACATATCCAAATGTGTTTGCAATTTAAGTGAGGAATGTGTTATCTCCACAGGTTGCGGCTCCTGTAGCAGCAGGCTCTTCTCTGCAGTCAGTGAGTACTCTAAAAAATAAAATTCTCATTCATTATCTTCAACTGCACACATTTACTGGGGTGTTGGTACAGCCTCGGGGGCCTGTCAGCTCTGTTCTTAAGCATGTTGATTGGTTCTTATAGATCCTTGATGCTTTGAAGGCTGTACAGGGTGTTGGTGGTCCCCAGGTAAGGTCTTACACCCAAACCAGTCAAACTCATAAGAAACAACAACACATCAAGGACCGATTTAGGATTCACGGCACATCCTTAATCTTCAGTCGTGTTCTGTGTTTGTGTGTGTGTGTGTGTGTGTGTGTGTTTGCCTCCCCGGTCTAAAAGGTCCTCGTGAAGCAGGAGATCCCTCAGCCTGCTGGAAGAGAGAGCCTTGAGATTGTGAGTTTTTTTTTCACCCCGCATACAATTTATCTGTTTATTTTCGCGTATGTTGACTGATTAACATGTTCCGCTTGCTTCCATTTGCCCCCCTCCCCCAGTTTTACCCCTTGGCCCCTGCCCCAGCCGCCCCTGCTGCTCCTGTGGTTCCTGTCCCTGTTGCACCTGCTGCCCCTGCTGTGAGTACACCTCCACCTGTCACACACACACAAGCTGCGGAAGGAGTCTTGGCCTACACAGTGGAAAAAACACACTGAGTTATTCACTATGCACTTTAATGAGAATTCAGCACATGACTCTTTAAAGCCAGAGGCGTATGGTTGGTGAAGGTAAGGATGCTACTGCAATGGAACTGTCAGTGCAGACAGGAATTATATGATGGCTAAATAGACTGCTAGCTTTACAGTCTCCTGGTTAGAGACATTATCAGTGTTTCCACATGGTGGCACTAGTGTTCAGCTCTCGTCACCAAGTAGGGAGCCAGTGAAGTCATGAAAGAAAATTTATGACTGAATCTCTCTCTCTCTCTCTCTCTCTCTCTCTCTCTCATTTTCTATCTATCTATCTATCATTTCAGGCTCCTGCCAGTGATGATGATGATGAGGATGAATAAACAGTAAGGCTGTCAATTTTCTGCAATAACCGCAAAGAGCCATACAGCTGTGAAAATTCAAACATCCAAAACAGATATGTTGCTTTGTATTCATTCGCAGATACTTCATCTAATTCTTGAACACCAGAATCCAGACCCGAAACAAAGATGTGACCTGAAAGCTGCTTCCTCTTTTCCTATCTGATAAGGCGACGCACACTCAGCTTTGCTGTGTGGGCTCTCAATGTGGTGCTACACCTCTGACTTCCCGGTTCCCACTGGAAGCCATTAAGCTCTTTCTGTTACCATTTTTTTACACTGTAGTTTGTTTTGACAGATTTATAAAATAAATGTTAGAATCTGTCACATGCATTTGTCTCTTCTTATTTGTTCATGAGTGGAAATAACCCTCTCCGGCAGCCAGAGGAGGAGCTGGACGTGTCAACAAAAGTAGCGCAACACTTTAGATTGCAGAATGGAGTGAAAGACTTAGCAGACAGCTAATTTATGTGTACTGTGATGGAAATAATTATATCTTTAGGTGCACAAAGGGCCGCATATTACCTTCGGCAGGTTTAGGGTAGTCTATTTGAAAATCTTGTCACATTATATAAATGTTAATTTACTAGAAACAGGGTTGAATTTGAAAGCACATTATCACTGAACACACACACACACACACACACTGAAATAAGGGATTCATATCTTAAGAGGGTTCTATTCCATTTCTTCTCTTCTGTCTACTATTATATTCCATCAAGATGCAGATACAAAATACTCCAAATACAAGTGTGCATGTAAATTAATTCTTTAAAAAGTAAGCCTTAAAAATAACTTATATATGTCCATACAGACAACTGCATTATTGTTTTGCAGTATTTTGCAAGAGTGGTGCAAGTTGCATATTGTTGTTAAACTGATGAAAATAATTATTATTGGATGACGTTATTCTTACTGTAATTATGTTGAGTGGATCATAAAAACCAAACTGTGTTGGCGAAAAAATTGCTGATGTCTGTTTCCCATGTGTGTGATTATGACATAGCAGGGTCATCTCTGGGACTTAAATGCCTGCTCCGGGGTGTAAAGGACCAGCTTTGCAGGAGGCAAGTCTCACCACTGGTCATTTGCTAAATACTGCCCACACCCAGTGACCAAAGAAGATATCGTCACTAAATTGGTTTACATGTGTGCCACCTAGGGTTTAAAAAGGCCAGAAACTGATTCACTGGTAGACCACTGGGACCGACTGGTAGGCACACAAAACTGAAAAAAATTCAGCTTTTGAGAAGAAGTTTGGTACCTTATTGCTTTACTGTATGTATTGTACTACACTACTGCTCCATGGTTTCTCTTTATGCGTCAAACTTTTTGAGTCTAAGGCTGGTTGTTGAATAGAACTGTGCAAAGAGAAGCTCACATTGTTTGGTTTCTCTCTTTTACTTAGTTTGTGCTGAACGACCATGTGGACGACCCTTCTTTGCCTCAGTTTCACCAGTGCAATTTCTGCTGCACCTGTGAGTAGACACGGTGCACCACTTTTGACACATTTTCAGTGTCTAAAGTGGTACAGTGTCGTTCAGTGTCTAAACCAGTTCAAGTGGTTCAGTGTCTAAACTGTTACGGTAATTTAGCTAACTTTAGATAACTTTATCTGTGCTTAGACTCAAGGATGTACAGTATGTTTTCAACTAAAATATCTCTTTAAAAAGCTGGGAAAAAAGTAGCCTATTAATATTTTTTTTCCACAGCTGGGCTCGTTTTTCAGTTACCTTCCTCATTATGACAGTGCACGACAATCAGGGACTTCAACACAGGTAAGTCACATGCACATACCGTGTAGCTGTCAAATAAATATGAATTGGCCCAAACAGTAAGATGAAGGGTTTTTTTTATTATGTTTTTGCTTTCATGTAGGGGAACAACATGCTCTACGCACAGCCTGGTTTCAATGCCCCCGTGAGCATGGAAATTGTATGTACCATTTACCTGTCTTTACATGCACTCGTGTACAGTATATTGTTTTTTAATAGATTTTCTCCTTGTGCAGTCAAGATCAACACTGTTTATTCCTGTCACGTTCTCAGTTAGTTTTGACCAAGAAAAATTAACCTCTTTTCAATAATTCAAACATGGGAATCTCATAGGGTTCGAGAAGTCACATGTTGGTAGGCTGACATGACTTCTCTCCCTCTCCAGGTATTTCCCCCGAGGTACCCCAATAACCCTGCAGGAGGCCCAGCCAATGGACCTGTGAGTATAAGAAGTAGGATTATTCTGTCAGCAAGTCTCATATGGATCATAATTGGGGTGAATGTCAAGCATTCTCTCTCTCTCTCTCTCTCTCTCATTTCCTCTGCCTTGCAGGTATATCACTCACAAGCTTTCATCAAGTACTCCATACCCAAAGCCCCCGGCCGCCAGAGTGTGGAAGTGGTGCGTGTTTCAGTCAGTGACAGACAGGCGTTAACCTCAATAACTACCCTGTTGTTATGAGTGGCAATTTCAGCTAACCAGGGGTGCGTTTCTCGAAAGCCTACTAGCTAACTTGGTTAGCTACTAACATGTTTGGAACCATGAAACTGTTTCTCGAAATCATTGTACCGACCATGGAGGTGCAACATACATGTTACGATGTATAGTTCAACGACACAGGTGTTTCTCGAAGCCGTGGTCCAGACAAGCATTCGCAAGATTGATCGTAAACGTAGCAAGTAGCAACTATGACTCTTGACCTGCCGTAGCAACCTAGTATCTAGTGCTTCGACAGAGGGTGCTTAGAAATGGCAGACAAACCACGGCCTAACTTTTGGAATGTGGCAATATGCGCGCTTTTGCAACATGACATTGCATTGCATAAGTTGTTGTAGGATAAATAGACCTCCTGTTTTTCAATTGCGGTGGTTAATAGTGTGCGAAACGTAAACCACGGTTTAAAAGGGGATGTTTGGTACATGTTTCTTGTTCTATGTTTTCTTGTAGGCTGTGAGAATTAAGTAAGGTGCGTCTTATGATTTGCAACAGCTGGTGGCGCAAGTAGTTTTTAGTAGTTATTACATGCAGTAAAACATTCTGTTTTCATAGTATCTGAATTATAAAGCTATGTTAAGAAAGAACTAAATGATGAATAAATACTTTCGTTGGGCTTTGGACGCGAACTCGCCATCCTTCCACTCAGTCCTCCATTCACCGCATTTATTCGACTATACCACCAGTTCTCAACACTACTGAGAATGTAAACTAGCCAACAAGACAACCGTTTTGTCCAGTCAGGTCTTATTCACTGGATGATTTTCGTTAGCTTGCCAACTTACGTCAACAAGTTGGTCCGAAAGTATCCGAACGTTTCCGACACATTTGCAAACATGATGGTAAGAACAATGCTGGTAAACCAACACAGTAGTTAAAATACATGTTAATATTCATGTTACGATGGTGTTCGAGAAACACCCGTACGTGGCATGCTATGTAGTAAAACCATATATCGTAACATGATGGTCCAATGCTAAGGTTCATAGTTGTTCGAGAAACGCACCCCTGACTGTGTGTTTACATTTTATTAAGTGCAGATGGGGGAAAGTGTTTGTTTTACAGTTTGCTTCAATCCCTCAGACACACAGTCTCTGTGTACTTTAAGAAAGTGACAGTGTGACTGAACAGGACTGTTTTAGATGGTAACCCAACCCATTCTCTTTTCTTTTCAAGTATTATCCTTATGATTTTGGGCAGCAGCAACAGGTAAATTATAACTTTATAATTTTGTTATTAATTACTTGATGTTGTTTTAGGCAGTATAAAAATATATTATTATGTTTGTTTCAGAACTTCCCAAGTGTTCCTCAAATGCCCCAAGCAACAAATGTAAGACATATTTTCGACTGTTATTCCATCGCTGATTTCACTTCTGTTGTAAACATCTGATTTTAAGAGCGATTCAAAAATGTGTAGTACATTCACCAACGCAGCTGACAAAGTTGAACTTTCTTGCAGATCTTCCCATTCAACCTTCCACCCCAGACTATTCCACAACAACCTCCACAGGTAAAACTCACTAAAGCAGATTTTATTGCTAAGTGAAACGTTTTTCATTAATTTCCCTGCTGTTATTACACCAACATGAATGCATTATTACTGGTACTGTATATAAATAATAGCAGGTGGTGTGATAACCACAACTTTTACTGGTGTAAAATATTCATGTGCAGACAAACTACCCAGAAATGCAGACATGACATCCATATTTGAAAACTGAGACTTGAGTGCATTGTGTAAGTGTAAGAGTTTCCTATGTGCTGGCCACCAATGAGGAATGTTCCATTGCTGCACTTTAGGTCCCACCATTTCAGTCTGGCCCACAACAGCCACAAGACACTATGCAACCAGCTCAGCAGGAGCAGCAAGCCCAGGCTGGTCAGTGCTTGCGGGGCTTCCACACTGTGTGCTCGATTTGGATTTGTGCTGTCTGCAGTTTGTCACACTCATGTCTACATAAAATACACACACACACACACACACACACACACACACACACACA
>JAGFZM010000061.1:1422712-1439395 GCA_017657215.1 Limnothrissa miodon
ACACACACACACACACACACACACACACACACACACACAATGCTCGATACATACGCACAAGTGCACATACACCCACAGCAGACACACATACATAATGGAAAAGTTAAATCAACACAGTGTATTTTCAACATTCAAATCTAAATGGGTGTTTTATTGTATTTAAACTTCAAACTTTAAACATATTCATAGAGACTAACCAGGGAATTTTGTTTGTCTTACAGGAGGAACTGTACCATGAATGGATGGAGGTTTTACTCTATAGTTAAACCAACCAACACTATGTTCTCTTTCATTGAATTGTACATGTTGGTATATGCTATTGTAGCCTATTGCTTACAGATACTGCTACTCATAATTCATGATTTTACTGACAGTCCATGATGACTGTAATGCCCATCTGCAGCTGATTTCTAAATTTCATAAAACATTTATGCATTAAAAGACCCTGAGTGCAGTGTGTTTATTCTTAGAGTAGCATAACATAACATAACATAGCATAACATAACATAACATAACAAAACACAACATAATATGACCAGTCTTAGGGGTCTTAAACAAAGTAATAACTAATTGCATTAGATTACTTTTGGATTTGTTTCCATTTTGGAATCATTTTCTCAACTGTCAGCCACTTTGTGTTTGTGAACACTAGGATTAACTTTATAGTTTTACTTCAATCAGTGTTGGACTTCAACATTTCATCACCACTTTGCTGTAAGATCATCCTGATTTTGAATAGTTACAGTATGCCTGTTAAATCAAATATTTGTCATTTAGCACTAGGTGAACGCCATGGAATAAGGACTACATAAAAATCTATTTCCGGCAATAAGCTAGTTTATAGACATACAGTATCAGAAAAGTGTCAGACTGTGCAAGACAAAAACAAAAGTAATATTATTACACTTGCACATTCTCTTAAATCCATTTGAATTAACTTGCAAAAAAAGATAAAAACCATTGGTGATCATTTTTGTTTGTTTGTATGTTTTTGTACTTTGATAAGCTGATAATAAATGTGATTTAGTTTTTATGCACTTTCAGTTCTGTTACCTCAGACCTGGTGTTTTAGATCAAGCAAATGTCAGAATCATGAACTGCAATAGAGGTGCCTAAGAGAACCTTTAATCTTCTCTTAATGAGCAATTCATTCATTAAAGTGACTATAAAACAGGTAAATTAACTGAAAATGTTGCCTGGTGCACCTTCAAAGGAAAATAGTTGTTTGCAGTAAGTCGAACACAGAATTGAATTTCATCTAATACTTGTAACTATGCAGCCAATTATGAATGTGGTATAGTACATTTAACATAAGTAATGAGAATTAACACATACTTAACAACTTAAGTAAAGTATAGATACCGATACTCCTATGTTGTGTAGTACATTTATAAGAAAAAGGAGAAGAAAACGAGAAAGTTAATAAATCCTTAACAACTCAAATACTCCTAAAACATACTTTAGTGAAGTATTTTACCTAGTTACTTCACTGGACCACAATTGAAAGAAGTGACTGACTGATTTTAAGTTTTGTATTTTTGAGTGTGGGAAATACAGATCTTTTAACTGATAGTCTCTGCTGAATGGGCAAATAATGTTTGTTATTCTGTCGAGACTGTATGTGCCATGAAAAAAGAAAAGGGAAGCGGCGGACAAGATGACTTAAGATAACAAGTGAGTTAATGGCCTGCATTTCAGTTACAGTGAGACATGCCTGAACATCTTTCTGCAACATAGTTTGTGTCATTTTACAGCTGAGCTTGTGTGATTAGCCAACTCTTACTGAAACTCAAACCAACAAAAAGATAGCAACATGGAGTGAAAGCAGCCTGTGCTAACTAGTGTGCTAGTTTATACTGGTTGCCTACCATTATATTTCACTTATACTGGTTGCCTATATTTCACTGACCTCTCATAAACATCGGGGGTTACCACTGGATTGCTACAGTGTGTTTTACTGTTGTTAGGCCAATGTATAAGAGGTAATGCCAGCCTCAGCCCAACAGGCGAATTTGAGTATTAGATTTTATTTTAACTCAACCGACTGGAGGAATCATGTTGGGGTTGATGAGGGTGACCCAAGTGCAAGGTGTAATACCAAGAGCTACAGTACATTTTTTACACTCATTACGGAAAAATACCCTCTGATTATTGATAATGTGTTACTATCCCTGCCTTTGGGGGCACATGTCCACTACCCAAGGGAACCATTACATTTCTGCATCTTTTATTATTGGCATATACTCTCAAACATAGGCTACACTGCATAGCAGACAATGCCAACTATATGTATTATGAAAAATGTGCTATGTAAAGCATTTCTAAGTAAACCAAAAAACTAGACTATGGATGGAAATTGTATCTTCTCCCTGTCATTGTGTATTAAAATGGGCCTTCTTTATCATTGCTGTCATGCTTTCACTGTTGGGTTTGTACCAACATGCCATTTCATGAGTGAAACAGCCTCAAGTCTAAAGCTTCTCAAGCAATCGAAATGGGGATGTTTGATGGACCTAATAAAACTTGACTCTCCATGTCTGGTCAAAGATATTCTGCAGAGTGCAGTCTTCATGTCATTTACTGTACAAATCATCTCAAATATCGGTCTATCAAAAAGGGTTATTAACTATCTTTGTAAATGCCAACCTATTTTATCCCAAGGGAATTATTATTGAGTCTGAGACAGATATGAAAGCAAAATAACATTGTAATGGCATAATGCCCTTGCACTACAATATGTTCATACATATAAAATGTAGGTTACATATTGTATATTGATCATACAGACTTTTGGTTCATGGTTAGGCGATGTTTCTAAAAATCTGTATAAATCTAACTAAGTTAATCCAGATCTAATTAAATTAATCAAGAATTTAAAAAATGAAATCCAACTCACAACACTTTGTGCATACTGTTTATGGTTTCAATATGCCACACAAATATTTGGCTTAGATGACTCAGCAGCAGAGCCAAACCACCAGAATTTATTATACACTGTATTTCATTACAGTAATAGCACATTCCATACTAGGTGCCTACAAGAAAACAATTCTGAACTGTGAGTTAAATGTTTTAAGTCCAACATGAAAAAAAAAATATATATATAGACAGCTGAGACAACTGATGGGCCTGCATGAACAGGAGTTCATTTTGTCTGGCCAATATCAATTTATTTTTTGCTGAGCCTCAAACATAAATTATTTTCAAACATTAATTATCACTTTGTATTCAGAAACAAAACAACTTTTTTTCAATATAGATTTGAAAAGTCTGCAAAAAGCAATGACGCGCCAGGATGGTTATCTTTTTTTTTTTTTTTTTTTGACAAGCTAGCAGGGATCATCACATTTGAAGTGGCAGTGCTTCACTGGGAAGATTTGCAAAAAATACCCCATTTGACAGCAATGTGTACCTGCAGTGTTATCAGATACAGACAGCAGCTGAGTGATGGTTTGCCATCCCCTCTGGCAACAGAGATATTGATCCCAACAAGCCCTGACTCTGGGAAGAAAGAGGGAGAGTAAAAAAACATTCACATGACAATGAACGTGTTGAAAGTTCAGTTCTCATCAACAATCTCAAATATCTAGAACATTCTTCTCTCTTTCTTGTGCTTTTTATTGCCGCAATCTGTGGCAGAATCAGCTGGAGCGCTGTCTCCTTACCACAGAGCTGTAAAAAAACACAAAAACTGGACAGACACCCAATCACTGTCATTTCACACTCACGCATTAAGCATCTTTGTTCTATCTTCGATAGAAACCTATCGACTTGGCAAACAACTCGACTTGGCAAACAACCCTCTCTGTGCTTCTTTTTGACCACCCTTAAAGTAACCGTCAGGCATGTACCCCATCCCTTTCTTTTGAAATGGCAAAAATGAGAGGACGAAAGAATGTGTGTGTGTGGGGGGTGGGGGTTGTTTCATGTGTTTGGCAGTTTTGAAGAGTTGAACACTAAGCAAAATCTCAGAGTGTATAATTAAACATAATGAGGTCATTAAAACTTGTAAAGCCCACCTGGGCGCTTTTTGAGGACATAACATGTAGAGGAATTGCAGGAGCTACTGGGGAATCCACATTTTTCAGCATCCCTACACATGATTGGCTGATGAGAACCGTTTGCTCAGTATAAATTGCTTACATCCCCGACAATTAGATATTCACTTCATTCTCAATCACTTTTTCACAACCGTTGGAATTCAGCTCTACTTACAGTTGACAAAAAAAGGTAAGACTCATCTATTGCCATTCTAAGTCTTGTGGCTGATGGAATTTTAAAACTTGGCTGATGGAATTTTAAAACTTTTATGACTTTTTCCATGGGGTTTCCTAATCTCTTCCACACTTCCTCTGTTATTATGTTCAGTGTGAAAATGCAGGCTGTTGTGCTACTGATGTGCCTGTTAGGCTCCACTCTGGCTGCCCCTGTAAGTTGCCTTTTAACTTTTTAACTAAGAACGTTAGTACAGCCTCTTCTACAGAATTTACACTCATTCCCTTGTTCCTCTTTGTTTCTACTAGGCCCCTGACAGCAGCAGCAATGAGGTAGGATTTGAAGTACGGAACATGACTCATTCATGAGGCTTGATAGTTACACAGCATTTAACACAAACAAGACAAGCTTATTCTCTACACTTTTTTTTCATAGCAAATTGCAGCCCATGCTAACACTGCTGTGCAGTTGATGGAGCTGTACAGACTACTGGGGCAGCAGGTGAGCTCTGCAGGCCACGAGTTTACACATTCATCCATTATACTGAGCTACCTTCAAAGCTTGTTTTCATTCACCGATCACCTGACCAGCACATCTGTGTTCCACTGTAGGGCTTTGAAGCAGTAGCGTTGGCGGCAGCAGCAGGACCTGCAGCATATCCACAAGCTGTAGGTTCAATATAGTCCTCATGCACTCTTACACATTCTTATGCATTATCAGTAATTCACCTCTGCTGGGACGGTATGCCATTGAGCACAGGTTTTGTTGATGGGTACAATTTGTAGAGATGCTACTGTAGATGCTAGCTGTACCATGGCTTTGTGGATGCTTAACGTGACGTAATGAATTTATTTGTTTGTCTCCCTCTCTCCGTACTGCTATGGCTCTAAAGCCCAACACGGCACCACAGGTACTGCAGCAGCAGTGATTTCTTTGAAATTGTTTCTCTCAAACTGGGGCAAATTGACAGGGATTGTTGTGTTTGCACTTAAGTGAACGACCATGTTTTCCTTTTTTCTCTTAGGCACCATACTTGTTCCCAGTGGCTCCTGTAAACTCTGATGAGGAAGGAGCTGTGGTAGGATAATTGCTATTCCTTGTGTTCCCCAACATGTTAAAAAATATTAAATAACTAAATGTCTGATATTATCAGATATTATCTGATATTATTATTATTATCAAGGATGTTACTGTCTAATTATCCTTGTCCTCTCTCCTTCACTCACTCTCTCTCTCTCACACACACACACACACACACACACACAGCCTCAAGTTGCCTTCGGTGCTCCTCCTGCTGCTCCCCTGAATTCTGACGAGGCTGAAGGTGCAGAGGCTGAAGGTGCAGAAGCTGAGGGCGCCGAGGCAGAACCCGCTCCTGAGGCCGGGGCTGAGGCAGCAAACCGAGACGCCGCTGCGGTGTCTGTTCCGGCAGCTCCCGCAGCTGCACCTGCCGGCCCTGTGGTGGAGGTGGATGCCGCCGCAGGTGCTGTGGCCGTTGAGGTCGACATTCCTGCTGCTGCTGACACCGCTGTCGCAGTGGATGCTGCTACCGCCGATGCCATTGCCGTGGCTTCTGCTGCTGTGGCAGCTGTGGACCCCTCCCTCCAGGGGGCCCCACTGGCTGTGGAGATTGACACCAACCCAGCCCCAGTGCCACCCTTGTAAATGGAGATTCAATGCAACAGGCATCTTTCTCTGCTCTCACCTGAGACCAGTCGACCACGAGTGTGGGAGGCAAACAAGATGGGCTTTGAGCCTTTTGGATGAATGCAATTGAGTCTGAACCTTTCTATCTTTTGGCACAAAAGAAAAAAAAAAAATGGCTTTTGAACAACAATTGCTATGTGCCCAGGAAATTGTTGTTGATTCTGTGGTGTTGTCCTTCAGTTTAAATTTGATGACCTCTGTCCTTTGTCTGTAATTCATCCCATCATTTTCTACAAATAAATATGGTTAACACCATACAAATGATAGCATACCGCTTTTGCTATGTTGTGTTTTTTTTATCCATTCAGTGTTGGTGGAAAAGCGGCATATCAGAAAAACCCTTTCATGTGGTGTGTGTGTGAATGTGTGTGTGTGTGTGTGAGAGAGAGAGAGGGTAGGGAGGCTAGATGAGTAGCAGCTTGCTTTAATACGATCAGAGGGATCTGTAGCAGAGTGCTGACAGGGCGGGTGTGTCAGATAATCTCTTTGTGTCTGTCCCACTGGCCCACACATCTCCACAAGTGGAGACTTGTGCTTAACAGGCCCAGTTGCACTCGGCATGTACAGCGATCAGTGCCTTGATAACCCTATTTGAAACCTAGAAAAAACATTGATAAGGTCCTGATAATTTAGCCTTGGTAAAATTTAAACATCTAACATGGATATTGGAAAGGCAGAGTAATAAATGTTTCACCTTTCTTTTGATGATAATATGTGATGTATTGGATTGTCCTAATTTTCTTTCCTAAACATAGAAGTGCCAAAACAGAAAGATAACAAGACTGACACTTCAGAAATATTTTGGATGTTAGAAAAACATCGCCTCTTGGGTGTTACTATAGAGTGTGAGTCTGTCTGTTCAACATAGTAAAGTGTCATGAGAGTGCATCTTCACATCACACACCACTAATGATCTCTTGCCGCTCAGTGTTTGATCACAATCAATGCAAGGACCTGTTTCTCCCCAATCGAAAGGAGGGGGCAGATGGATAAGGCTGTGACTTTGCCACTGTCATTCTTCCCCATCTCTGTAATCTCCAAATCCCTCAGAGGGTCAGGGAGATGTACAGACAAGTACAGCGCGCTACGACAACTCAGTCGCCTGTGGACATTAAGTCAAAATATCCTTCTTTTTCTCCTCCACAGTGCGAGAAATTTAATGGACAGTTTTGTTTAATGGGACTGTGCTGAATTTCAATAGCTGAACCACCCCTTTCTAACACCGTCCGGTAGCCAATAAATAATGGATTGCTCTGGGACCTAGCAACAGGTGAGTCATGATGCTATGTATTTGATATGCGCATCAGTAATTTTCACGCAAGGCTAAATAATCATAACAAGGACATCAGAGATAATAACTAAAGCCTTGAAGGGTTTCGAAGCTTCATTTGTGCATGGACATCTGTTTCATGCCAACATACCTTGAATGCAACCACTTCAGTGGCATGGCTGTAATCATTTTAGACAATAACTGGGCCACTTGAATGGACTACATCATGCTCCAGCAGTCACCCCCAGGGCATGCGGTGCTGTGCGTCTTTTGTCATACATGTGTGCATCAGAGGTCCATGAGTGCTGAGTTGGCTCAGTGTTTGCTGGTTCTTGTCCTAAATGTATGCCTTTGTTAGCAATGTCCAAATGAGTTGTTTCTGCAAGTTTTTTTTTCCTCACACATGTTTGTGTCAAGGTGTTCTCGCGAGTTGGCCGACATGACATCCACAGAGAGGGCGGGGGACAGACCCAGAGGCTCCTTCGGTGCCACATACTCCCAAAATGTAAACAATAACAACAACAATGAAGAGTGAGTATACCACTCACTAGGACAAGCAAGAAATTTACATTTTTCAAATGTATTCAGGTGTATGTATGATGGTACATTAATAAAACAAAATGTACTCACAATTTCTAAATTGATATTTAATGAGTTAAGGTATTTTAATTAATATGTAAACATGTGACTTTCATCCTTTTTGTTCCCACAATAAAGAGAAGAAAAAGAGAAGAAGAAAAAAGAAAAGAAAGAGTGAGTTTTTTTGTCAATGCTATATCACTAATTTTATTTTCAGACTCTTTAGAATGTCTACCTAAACCTGTTGTTTAACAGGAAAAAACAGAAGAAAGATAAAAAGGAGAAGAAAACAGAAGAAGGCAATGATAAGGAAAAGGAAAAGGAGAAAGAAAAGGAAAAGGAAAAGGAGAAAGAAAAAGAAAAGGAAAAAGAGAAGGAAAAAGAAAAGGACAAAGATAAAGATAAAGACAAAAAAGAAGAGGCGTATGTATGCAAATGAAAAGAAATTAGAATCATTTGGGTACTGACCTTCAGCATAATTTCACATCATTATTCTTATCACACTGGCTTTCTTTCCCTCAGACCAAAGGAGCCATTCATTGTCAACCCAGGAGGCAGCCTTTATAACTACTGGCTCTTCGTCATTACAATCCCCATCATGTACAACTGGATCGTTATTATTGCAAGGTATTGTCTGCTTTTTGCGGGGTGTTGTCTCATGAATTATTTCCCTGTGGTCTTCGGGAAAATTCTAGGAGCTTATTATGATGTGTGTTGTGTTCTTTTCAGAGCCTGCTTTGAGGAACTTCAGCACAGGTACCTGTTTTATTGGTTCTTCTTTGACTACATGTCTGACCTGTTGTACCTGGCTGATGTGGCTGTGAGAGCAAGAACAGGTAAGATTCCTAAAATTACATGTGAGATCCCTAGAATTACCTGGAATTGTAATATAACACTGAATACACACACATTGTGTGGTTGATTTTTGGGTCAGGGAGAGTCTGACATGTTTGTTTGCATTTCTCAAAATGTAGGTTACCTGGAGCAAGGCTTGCTGGTCAAAGATGAGAAAAAGCTTTTGAAAGAATACATGTCAGGCAGACAATTTAAACTTGATGTAATTTCAATGTTGCCCACTGATGTCCTGTACTTTTATTTGGGTCTTGACTACCCTGAGATCCGCATCAACAAACTTCTGCGGGTCAACCGGGTGTTTGAATTTTTTCAACGCATGGAGACAAAGACCAACTACCCCAACATCTTGCGTATCTCCACCCTGGTCATGTATATCATAATCATCACCCACTGGAATTGCTGCTTCTATTATTCCTTCTCCAAGGCCATTGGCTTTGGGTCGGATCCTTGGGTCTACCCTGCTCTAGATGAAAAGGAGTTTGGAGAGCTCCTGACAAAGTATGCCTTTAGCCTTTACTGGTCCACTATGACGCTGACCACAATCGGCGAGATGCCACCACCAGAACTTGACTCCGAATTCTTCTTCCACACTGCTGACTTCCTGGCAGGCGTGTTCATCTTTGCAACCATTGTGGGTAATGTGGCCTCCATGATTTCCAACATGAATGCAGCTCGTGCCAAATTCCAAGCACGCATTGACAATATCAAGCAGTACATGCAGGTGCGTAAGGTGAGCAAGGATTTGGAGACCCGTGTGATCACCTTATTTGACTACTTGTGGAACAACAATCGTGCACAAGATGAGCAGGAAGTCCTGCGATACTTGCCGGATAAGCTTCGTGCCGAGATCGGTATCAGCGTGCACTTGGAAACCCTAAAGAAAGTGCGCATTTTTGCTGACTGCGAGGCAGGTCTACTGGTTGAATTGGTTCTCAAGTTGCGTCCCGTTGTCTTCAGTCCGGGTGATTACATCTGCCGGAAAGGTGACATTGGCCGGGAAATGTACATCATTAAAGAAGGCAACCTGGCTGTGGTTGCCGATGACGGCATCACACAATTTGTTGTTCTGGGCGAAGGAAGCTACTTTGGGGAGATTAGCATCCTCAATATTAAAGGCAGCAAGGCCGGCAACCGTAGGACAGCCAATATTCGCAGTGTCGGCTATTCAGATCTCTTCTGCCTCTCTAAAGATGACCTGATGGAGGCGCTCACAGAGTATCCTGAGGCCAAGACCATACTTGAGGACAAAGGGCGGCAGATTCTCATGAAAGACAACCTAATTGAACTCGACCCATCCAAGCTAAAGCCAGATGAGAAAGACCTGGAGGGCAATGTGAACCGTTTGTTTGCCAACATAGATCTACTGAAGACTAAGCTCTCCAGGGTGTTAAAGGACCAGGCTAAGGCACGGAAGGCACTGAAGGAGAGAATCTCCACAATTGAACGCTATACGGGTGAGGTGGTGGAAGACTCAGAGGATGAAGAGGAGATGAAAGCCGAGGGGGGAGCAGGGGTAACCCAGCAGACAGAGAAGAAAGCAGAGGAGGAGGATGGTAAGACAGAGGAAGGACATAAGAAGGAAGAAGAGGAGGGTGGCACAGGTGAAGGCACAGAAAAGGAGGAGAAGAAAGAGGAGGAGGGTGGAAAGTAAAAAAAAGACTGAGATATGAGAATGACTGAAAACAGTACTAATTCATGACTAAATTATATTAAGACGTGATTTAAAAAAAAAAAAGTCATTACCATTGCAGAGGCGTGTCTGTAAGGTTTAGGATTTCATCATGTATGACGCAATCATGAATAAATGTTTAACTGTGAATGTGTTTTTGTCAAATTGATTTCAGTTTTTTTAAACACATGCAGCGTTTTTCCAACCTGCACAGTGCACACTTGCTGACTGCAAATTGTACTGTCAAATACATGCCTTTTGTTTGGAAATGAATTATTCGGTCACATCAATCTTTGTGCTTATGATTTGCTGTAAATAACAGCCTTAATTAGTGATTAGTCATTTCAATTTCAACTGGAACAGCGCTGTGTGAAAATTGTCTAGACACTTCAAAATATTTAAACTACAATATAAAAAGATTAGAAACCAGAGAACTTAATTTCATATCCAATCAGTATATATGTGTTTGCTGTCCCTTTCCACATTTATCAACACATTTATCGTTCTTTGTCCCTCCAACAGTAATACCTAAAGATGTCATATTTTGTGTACCAGACATTAGATTGAGCTCCAATGTGTTAATATTCAAGTATCCATCGGATCTACTGTGAAATCAACAAAAGGAAGAAACTGTGATGTTGACATTCATAGTCAACATAGAAGGTTAACCAAAAGATCTGAAGCCAGCTATGACTGCACTGATTTGGCTTCTCTCTTGTCATAGCTGTGTTCCCTTAGGACTGTGTTAATTAGCCTGTAGTTCATTCAGTCAGCTTGCCATATTTAAAGGAATCTAATGAAGCACAAAGCGCTGTCTTTTTTTTTAATTGCCTACGGTACTGTGCTGCAAATTAGGCTTATCAAAAACTGTAAGTGCTTAACTATGCATATGAAAATGAATTAATAGCTGATTAATGACCAACTAATACCCCAAGATTTCCAAAAATCCATTCATAACATCTATGATTCACCCTTTAGTCCAATTTCATGTTCATTGACACTTTCAGTATACATGACAAATGTGATAAATGTGATTAGCCAGGCATTTTCCGGCAAGTGTTCCCTGACCACTTGAAATCCTACTAACCTTTTAATTTTCTTTTTTTTCTCTTTAATTCTCTCATCGTTCTATTGGAGTCCTCATGGTAAAACATTCATAAAACACTTCCAAAATCTCCCTATCTCTCTTATTCATCATGTAATATGTAGTTAGTCATTATTTATTTGGCTGCCCATGCCATCTACTGGGGAAAGACAAGATCTTCAGGACCTACTGTACATAGATTATGATGGCCCTCTAGGAAAACAATATATAAAAAAACACAAATGCTAAAATATTACATCTGAAATAAATGTATTGAATTAAATAGCCATACCCCTAAAGGCTCTGCAACTACTAGGTCCATTTCATTTGCACATGTATACTAGTGCATGATAGTATAAATTAGTGATGCCTACCAGCTCCTCCATCAATATGATGTTCACCAAGGATAGCAAAATAGATTTTTGCTGTTATTATGAATAATAATGGCATGACCGATACTTCTGTGCATGACCATAATGGGGATGAAATCAAAGAGTTTCAAGAGCAGATTATCAAAGACCAAGAGAGGTTTACAGATTACTCTTATATTCTTATATATTCTTATATACAAGTCTCCTGTGATGCCTCAGACACCCTGCTGGCTTTTCCAGATTGTCCATTTAAAATGAGGGGGACTGAAACGATGAAGGCTCCAGATTGCAGCCATGTTATTTGCCATCCTATTTTCCTTTGTAGACTGGGTGGTAAAGGAACTGAGCTTTCTCTGCATCAATCAATGCCTGACAAGTGTCTCAAAACAGCTTGACTGAGGACAACAATTTCAGTCCCTGAGCGAAATTGCCTCCAGCAATATGTAGACGTGACTATTGAACCTCATGTGTCCCCTTGGCCATTGTAAGTTTTACTCACCCGATTTCAGAAAAAAAAAGAAGAAAAGGTAACAGCTTTGCTAGACTTTGTTTACAAGCCTTGACGGAAAATAACCTCTAGCTTAGCCTGTGTCAAATCTCTGTCCTGGATTATAAGAAGACAGTAGCTGTTCTTCTGGAGAGCTATGCCCTCTCATCTTCAATCTAATTTCCTTACAATTTGGTATAAACAGTAACACATTATTGTCAGGAAATGTCAGCATTTGCATGTTCCTATCCACTGGGGTAACAACAACTGAAACATGCCTGCTGATGGACAACTGAATGTAATGCATTAGTTGTAGTCCAATCCGTGTACTCACTCATATATATGGTATTAGTGCTGAAGTGTAAATGTTTTTCCTGCTTGTGGATGTAATGGTAACCTGCGTGGCTCTCTAGCACCTCACCTGTGTGGGAGAACAACACTTTCAATGGAGAGTGATTCTTGAAACTGCTACTACATGGTTGTGATCACAAAGCGGCTATTAGATTAGATGCACATGTAAACTATTCAGTACTCCACCAGCAGTAAGTTTAATGTGGCCATGTGCTATGGGGAGAAGCCTGAAGAGAACCCTTCACAGAGATGGATTCAAGTTTCTGTAAGATTACTGCATGTTGCAGATACAGAATGTGGCTTAATGTATTAGTCACAGACAGTGTGACTAATACAATCTTAAATGACAATGAAATAATTTAACATATTTTCATGTAAAGAAGGTTGCAGTTTGACTTAGCTGAATGAAAGCATTGCTAAAGTTTATCACTCCAAGAGCCTGTCAGTGGCTAAGGACATGATAAAATATCGCTAGTCTGACCGGGATTAGGATTGCAGCAACTTTGGACGTCTCACATCAGGTAAAGTGTTTCGTGCCATAAACCAGTGCTAAATGATCTAGCAGGTAGCATGCTGCAGCTGTTTGCAACCAAACAGCTAGCATGACAGTTAACTGGTGACGTTTAATAACTCAGGCATCATTGAATTTATTTGTAAAGAGAGGTCCAGTGGACGTTGGAACTTCACCTGCCAATAGACAAGCTAATTTGGAAAACTCAAATCTTTACACCTTCAAATCTGTACATCTTTTAAATGTCAATGCTAAACTATCATCTGTTTGTCTCATACTTAGCAGGCAGTCTGTGATTCTGAAGTCTTAATCAGGCTAAGTAAATCCCTGTTCAATTAGTAGCCTAGTTCAGTTTCGAGCAGGCTTAAAAAACACCTATATATAAGATGTTCAAGTTTTCCTTCACTCCAATCCAGTTATTTTGGTAATCAACTAATCGAAACGATTGTGCTTTTTTTTTTTTTTTTTTTTCATGAACAACAAAAAGCTGGACAAATTCCATTAAATTAAATCATGGTAATGGTTTAGACCCCAATGTAAAATTGAAAAATGCTATACAGCAACACAGCACTCTTCTGACATCATGATAATGACACATCTGAAGAGACTTGGACCCGGTGCATAATGCGTATTGTGAACAAGGCCCCCCAGAAAGAATCAAACATGGTTTTCCTGCCCCTCCCAATATCATACCCCTTCCCCACCACACGCCTCAGCAAGTTTTCTTTTAGCACTTTAGCTTTTACTCAAAATTAGTTCTTGTTTTGCCTTGATTTATTATCACCAGATGAATGGAAAGATTGTGACAGTGTGTTATGATAGGAACCCCACCGCACTATATTTATTTATTTGCTGGCCTTAAAAGTGACATGCTCTTTCTTTTTGGCCATTTTGTTAGATAGTAACCTAGGTGTACAAAGGTTCTGTGCTGTTACATTTGTTTTTGCATGTTTGCAGCCTGACTAGTGGAGTCTGATTGGCAAAGGCATTTGATTGGCTAATTAGTTTTTTTGGAGCACAGAAGTGCTGTTACCCGCGCTGGAGTGAGCTGTTCATTTGTTTTAATTTGCTTTTTGTGTATATATATATATATATATATGTGTGTGTGTGTGTGTGTGTGTGTGTGTATGTATATAGCTTTGCACTTAGTTTTGTGTCATGGTTAGCAAGCTTGCATTAGAAATGTAGAAAAGTGACATTCCCCATAAATCTTTACTGATTGGTCATACAATGTAGCCTAATTTTGCAATAACATTGTTACTTCTTCTTAAAATACTTTCAGGTCATCATGACAACGAGTATAGCTTGGTTACTATACAAGAAATGAGACAACAGAACAGTCTTTGCTGAAAAAAAACAGAAGTTGGTGCTGTAAGTCAGTTCAATTAATTTGTACTGCAAAAATGAATTCCCAAAATACTGATAATTGTCCTTGTTTCAGATTGCTTTAAATTGATTTTGCGGAGGATTCTGAGTATTACGTCTGCATGTCACTCTGAACATTCATATGAACCTATTCTTTAGAATTCAGTTTTTTTTCGTATTGCCCCATGAGCCAACAAATAGATGCTCCAAAGCCATTTTTTTGTTGAACGTAACATTTTTGAAGCTTACCAGCCCTTTCTCTCTCCCTTCGTCTGACATGGCTTTTGTAAATCTGCTAGGATCACTGGATATAAAATTATGTCTCATATCATGCTGGGATGAATCCTCTTATCTGGTTTTGCTTCTGATGCCTTTGGATATGGGCAACAGACCAACTTTTCAAATGCTTATTAGTCCATATTCATTTGCTTTTGTGAAATGCTGCTCCAAGCCCCAAGGCTTTTAGAACAGGGACAAAACCACTTTTGTGGATGGGATGCACCTGTGAATGGAATGCCAATCCTGGTGTGCAAAAGCCCCCAATGTAATTCTAAAAAGGTTGCGTCAAATGACAAAAGAGAAAACTCAAGGATAAAAGACAAGCAATCTCTGTCTGTTCTTCGTCCTCTGAAATTGTTTGAATTTGTCAGTTCTTTTCCATCATCCCAGCGCTTTCACCATCCCTTTTTTGTGTGGTGTCAATTTCATCTCCAGGTGTCTTTGGGCAAGTAGCCTAGCGGTTACATGATGCATCAATTTGTCCTAGGACTTTCACTAGAGATTGAAGAAATAGAGGAGGCAAACAAACAGACCACCTGCACCAACTGGAGTGTCAGTTCAGTTGTGATAATTTCACATTTTATTCCCAAAGGCAACTTACCACTGTACAGAAGTTTGCCTGGTTTGTGCCTATGGTGACAATGCTTTGCTTAGATATGCTTTATGGGTGAACAGAAATTGTGTTTTTTGATGTTGAATTCCACCAGAATGGTGTGTGTGTGTGTGTGTGTGTGTGTGTGTGTGTGTGTGTGTGAGAGAGAGAGTGAGAGTGAGAGTGAGAGTGAGGTCTTTGACCCATTCATGGTTTGCAGACACTCAAAACCATCAACTGTGCAGATGCAAAAGCACAAGCTAATAATGAATGCAAATAACCTAAAACATAAAGGTGTGTATATAGGGCCTACAGTAGATGCCATAAGTGAGTGTGCATGTCTATGAAAATGCAGTGTGGTCACGGAGCATGGGCAAGGTTATTGATTTGGAGGGAGCTGAAGCAGAGTGTTCATTCTAAACACACTTTGCTTATCACCAAATTCAAACATTCAAAAAGCTTAGTGTCAACAGCATGGACCCAAGTGTGTTATTTTTCTGCTCTGTAAACTTAATTGCAAGTTGAAGATAGATTGATGGTGCATGTTGTAGAATTTGTTGTTATCAGTAAATGCTGTTTGTAGCTACTTTACATACCATTGCAAGGGAAATTCCTAAGTGCTGTGTCTCAAGCCTGATCTGTAGCGGTAGCCACAGTGTCTTGTGACCTAATTCATTGAAATGTATCAATATCAATTCTATTCGTATCATTTATTAATTTAAGAACAAAGCTACAATTTAACCTGCAAATCAAAATGTCCAATACTTCAGTAAAAGTGAGTGCAGCAACAAATGCCAGCTTTAAAGCATAATTTTCTGTTAGTCTGATTGGGGAGAAAACAGCCCTGTAGACTCAAATAATGCCACAAAATGACATTCTATGGAGCTTGCATTTTGCTTCCCAGTGAGTTTGAAGTGACCCATTGTTTAAGTGTTAATAAGTGGCACTGCAGCACACTTGGGTGGCTCCTTGTACTTACCACTCAAATTTTGTGGCTCATTGAGACCATGGAATATGGAACATGGGCAAGGATATTGATTTGGAGTGAGCTAAAACAGAGTGGCCATTTAAAACACACTTAGCTTATCACCAAGACCAAACATTAAACAAGGGCAGTGTCAACAGCATGGACCGAAGTGTTTTCTCTGCTCTGTAAACTCGGCAGGTTGATATTGATGCATGCTGTAGCATTTGCAGTTTGCAAATACTGTACAGTATACGCACTGTATATGTAACAGATGTGGTTTGCGTTGTGTAATTGAGAACACACAAACTCTCAGTTGAGGATTTTTATTGTTCTGCAGACACAGAAGTGGTACAGTATCACTCAACTGCCCTATTTGATGAT
>JAGFZM010000061.1:1439405-1454881 GCA_017657215.1 Limnothrissa miodon
ACTAATTTACACTCTTAGTGGCAAGTGGAAACACTAAGCCTGTTACATATATACCATGGGAAATGTGCATATAGTTGTGTGTCTCAAGTCTGATCTGTAACCAGTGACCAAGACCTGTAGTGACCATGCAGATTCAGTAAAATTCAGCATTAACAATAATAGTCAATTCATTATTTTTTTAAGTTACTATTTAACCTGTAAATCATTTTTAATGATTCAATAAAAGTGAGTGGCAGCATTTAGTGCTGGCTTTAAAGCTAAATTCTGCTCTTAGTCTGGTGGTGGTGGGTAAATCAGCCCTGCTGCCAGAGTATGAGTCTATGGAGCTTGCATTTTGATAATGAACAGATGCATTATTGATTTTGTCTAACATATCAAATTGTAATTTGCAATACTTGTGTCACGTGTTTAGCTAAATAGACCCAGGCAAGCAGATTTTCACCACAACAAGGTTTATTATAACAAATGGCAGACTCACACATGGAAGACATGGAAGACACGGAAGACACGGAACCCGGGGAGTGCGACACAGAGCAGGGTAGTAGCAACAATGACAGACCAAGGACGGAACAGAGGCAGGGGTTTAAATACACAGGGCCAAACAAGGGGACAAGACACAGCTGAAACCAAGTAGGGAATGACTAGACTAATAACGAGGGAACGAGACAAGGAGCAGGTGAGGGGCGGAGCCAGGAACACAGCAGGGATAAACAGAAGAGCATGTAGACAAGACACCAGGAAGTGACATGGAACAAGTCACCAGGAAGTGACATGGAACAAGACACCAGGAAGTGACATGGAACAAGACATCAGGAAGTGACATGGAACAAGGGACCAGGAAGTGACATGAAATAAGGGACCAGGAAGTGACATGAAACAAGGGACCAGGAGACGAACACAGGAGCACATAGACGGACAGGGCGTGACAACTTGCTGCAATATTCCCAAGTACTACTTGTTATTTTATTATACAGAAAGGCTGTATTGTCTAATAACTACTGAAGACTGGAGCAATGTAGCTCTTCCTTCAGCAAAGCTGGAAATTATCTTTGTTCTCATGTATGAAAACTGATGATAATTATGTTACTGTTCCATTGGGTAGAATATGGAAAAGCACATGATGACACCTCTTTTGAACTGCAAATCTTACAGGTTTGCCCCTAGGAGTTATACTGTACATACATGTCCACACATACTTGCAGTTCACATGTTCCCAGTCTGAATTCCCTTTTCCTGGGCTCCTTCTTTAACATAATAGTTTGTCTGATCAAGTACAAGATGTGACATATCCACAGACACCAAAATGGCTTTCATACTATAAACCCTATAGGGATTCATATGTTGTAGCCCTAAATTCATAGCATGGCCACATATGTTGATGTCCTGGAGACCTACCTTCCACTCTAATTTGCTGCCCTGACTGTTGGGATGAGATTTTTTCTTTTTCAGGCATATATTGTAGTTTGTTTGTTTTTTAATAAAAGGCATAACACTGAAGCAGTAAAAAAATATCAGACAATCTTCTTTTTAAATAGAAATTCAATAGTCATGAAGTATACAGACTTGTGTGGTTTGGTGTTTCAGTGTCCTAAGGAAATTTGAACATACTTTTTTTCTTACCCAATAGGTGGCACTACATTACATTCAGTGTATTGTAATACCCATACCCTTGTATGACCAAAATGTAACCCGTTGGGACACTATGGATCAGGAGCTGTGCTGTTTTTTGTATTGTCAACAGGTGGCGCTACCCTACACATTAGTGCTTTAGGGGGCTTATTTGGGGCTTTAAGTCAGGTACCACTAAAATTTCACTCAGGTGCTACAGTTCTCCACAAAACTGTATCTGACTAATCTATGGTTTCATGGGGCAGTAGGCTACCCTAAAGCTACTACTCACTATGGGTTGCTGGGGCCATAAGTTTAGACCCAGGCATTAATAATGGCTCACATGGGTGCATGAGGGTGTAATATGTTAGGGGCCTACTGGTGCTACTTGTCCATCTGGTCTGAAGAGCTTTGGTGCATTAGTTTTCACTGTATTAGTGTCACCACATAGGGGTTAGGGCCTTCATTAGAGCTACACTCCACTGTACACTGTCTGACCAACCAGTGTTCTAGATACAAACCTTTACTGTGTGCTTTGGGCACCACCCTGTATTTTATTAATTTAATTCATTTATTTTTTATTTATAAAAATGTAAACAGGACAGAAGCAACTCAAGCAACGCCTTCATGTCTGCTTTGGTGGTCATAATATGTTTGCTGGAAATACAATGAATGGAGTGCCTACATTTGTGTTTATGTATTTTACCAAACACACAGAAGACTTGAACATGACATACTTTACATGCCCTCTGACGTAAGTGTGACTAAAATTGGGTATTGATTGCAGTATCAATATCCATTCCATGGAAAGTGAACTTTCTGTCACACCCGTAGTGCGAATCAAATGCCAGGACTCTTGTAGACTATTTGCTGTATACAACTATAGAGGTCTCGTTACAAAATGTACAAATGTTTCAGTACTACCATGTTTCCTGTCATGTTTATTGTGTGGGGCTGCCCACCACATCTTTGTAGGTATGAACTGTAGTAGGAATAAATGTCTTAGAATACTGTTTTTCCCATAACATAAATGCTTAGACAGAGTGCTATGAGCTGCAAACAGTTTACTGTTGGCATGCAGCCAGGAGAGTGATTGAGTGAATTAGGACAAACAGGTTGTAGATTTGATCAGAAAAAGGCATTGTGCCTTTCGTAAGTGTATCGAATCTGAATTGGCATTCCACAGCAATCTTATGCAAATGGGTGTCTTGCAGATGAACAGATTTTTCCACTCAGTCCATAAAGCAATAATACTGGTCCAATGACAGCTACACATAACTGTCTTTAATCCCATTGTTGGGGTGACCCACTAGATGCCTATAGGTCAGGCCACTGGGAAGGGAGTGGGTTAATGCACTGTATTTATATGATCATGGCACTCATGCATTTGTGCAGTGCAATAATAATCTGCGACTGGTATGTATATAGAGTTAATGCTATAGAGTGCTATATAGTGCTATATAGAATGCTATAGAGTTGGACCAAGCAGGAACTGAGCAGAACACAGAAATTCATCCTGTAGAACAACCCTTATGATGCCACTATTCAAAAACAGCACATTCTCCAGTCTTCAACTACTGCCTCCACTCACCTCCATAACAATGAGGTGGTTAGAGAAACTCATGCCATGTCTGTGCTTTCTCTGTCTTCTTCTGCATCCATCATATCAGTTTGTATATGGAGCCAAAAGAAACCACAGATTACTGTACCCTTCTCACTCCCTGCTGGCATATCCTGACACCCCCTAGTAAATTAACCCCAGTCATTTTCAAAGATTTCAGAGAGGTGTTCTGTACGTTGCTTGTGACAGCGATGGTAGGCTAAATAATGTGTGCCCGGCATTTGCCATACACACCACAATATAATCAGTATGACTAAGCATCTTTGTAAGCACCTATTTGTCTGATCATTTTTAATCTTTTAGTACTTAGGCTATTTAAATTAATTCAAATGTAAAAAATAATCAACTATATTAACAGTTGTGGTGTTTAAGAACAAATTATATGGAGCATTTGGTCAGTGGGAGGAAAAAACAATTCTCATCCATGGGCTACAACTGCAAACACATTCTTCGTGGCAGTATTCTAGCATAATAGTCCATCAATAGGCTGCTGCCACTGGACTCACGACAAACACGTCACCACTGAATTTATGTCACAGAATGTACACTGTTGCTCTCCGTACCCGCATGCAACAGGAGAGTTGCAGACTTGGTCACATTTCGCTCCAGGGACTTAAACACTGAAAGTAATGACGTACCCTTATCTCAACTATATGTCTCCGTAGTCCAAGCTCAGTGATTTATTCATCGAGAGGGTTTTTTTTCCACTATTTCCAACCTCGGATCGGTTCGGCGCGCACTGAAGTGGCACACTTCTCTGTTTTAGAGCGCAAAGGATTTCACGCACTTTTTCGGTCAAGTTGTAGCCAGGGCATCCACATTTTTACATAAACAGCTTGGAACTGATTTTGGAATGGCAACGACTTCGAATGGAACTAACTTCACCGGGAACTTAACGAACCAATTTGTCCAGCCACCATGGCGCGTCGCGCTCTGGTCGGTGGCATATAGCACAATTCTTGCTGTGGCGGTCTTTGGAAACCTTATTGTGATTTGGATAATACTGGCTCACAAGAGAATGCGAACAGTTACAAATTACTTTTTGCTTAATTTGGCATTCTCTGACGCATCTATGGCAGCCTTCAACACCCTTATTAATTTTGTATATGCGACACATGGTGATTGGTACTTCGGGGAATCATACTGCAAATTTCACAACTTTTTCCCAGTTACTTCGGTTTTTGCAAGCATATACTCAATGACTGCAATAGCTGTTGACAGGTAGGCATCAGTTACAGCAATGACAATTAATTTTCCAATCGCGTTTAAACTAAACTAATGGTTGCGCTAACGTCTTAAGGTTTCGATAAACAACATAAAACAGTGGTTTGCTCTTGTATTTATTTTAAGTTTTAACGGATGTGAATGTACAAGGGTGTCAGTCTTTTTGATGTCATAACTGTAGTGCCATGCTATGATTTGTAGGCTTTTTGACTGTATCATTTGCCGTGACAGACATTGGCTTCATTTTGTAGCCTATTTGTTTGCTCTTATCCGAGCCTGGTGTGTGTGCATGTGTGCGTGCGTGCGTGCCTGCCTGCTCGTTTTCCCTGTGGTTGAAAAGACAACATTAATGCTAATCCCAGAATGGTATGGTCACCTAGTATTGCTACATGTGTACACTATTATGGTATTTATACATGCTGCTCAAAATAAGTAAAGTATAGCCTACTGAATGGATCAATAGATAAAATTAATACAACATAAACATGACACATAATTCCACAGTGGCCAATGCTCAGACTATTATGCAAGTGGCATATCTACAGGTGAGGAACAAGTGTGCTCCTGGGGTGGTATGGCTCTAGGTGTCAGTGTGGTTATGTGTGTGTGTGTGTGTGTGTGTGTGTGTGAGAGAGAGAGAGAGAGAGAGAGATGGTGAGTGGAGGTGTGTAATATGGACACATAGTCACTTTATCATTCTGTCCAATTGTGTGAGAAGAACTAATTAAATCCCCACAGAATGCAACTGTTGAGTAGCCATACCACTCCTTTCCCCCTCGCTCTTATAAGTTATTTATAATATCACCGGGGGTTCCAGCCGAGCGGCTCATGTGCATTGCTCCTACAGATTCTACTGGCTCGACGAACCCCTGGCGCAGTCTCCCCTCCCCTTACCTCATTTACATCTCAACAGCAGTCTCACATTCTCTCTCTTTGTACAATGCTCTAAAATCCATTAACAGACATTTGTTTGTAATGAGCAAAGTACTGTACACTTTTTAATTTAATCTTCTGCCTAATGTTGATTTTATTGAAAATGACTGGTTTCATTTCCAGAGCTGGCAGGTAAATAAATCAGTGCATTCTGAATCAACCAGATTGATTGTAATTAGACAAATACACCCATTTTCACAGTTGCCTTGTGGTATTAGACGTGCTGTGAAATAAAATGACAACACAAATCAGGACGCTCACACAGCTCATTAAAAGTAAATTTGCCTACCTACTCCGTGCTTGAACAATGCAGCCTGATTTTCATGGCTTTGTTTTATAGTGGAAGTAAGATGTTGGCATTGTGTGCCAATGAAAAGGAACAGTTCTGCAGTAGCTACTAGCTGTGGTTATATCCTGTGTTAAAATGTGGTTAGCCCTTGCATTTGTAGTGTGAATAATTTGTCTTACAATATTATTGTTGTTGTTGTCGTTGTTGTCGATATTTTTTGCAGTTGGTTCTTTCTATGCTTTGGTCACATGGAAATAGGAAGGCTTCTGTATGAGGTTTAATTCCTTCTGACATGAGGCAACTCCATGGGTAAAACTGCTTTGTATCCCTGAGACATCATCAGCTGATGCTTAAAGAGCATTCAGTTATTAAGGGAAGGGACATGAGATGCCAAGTTGTCATACTGTGCCCCTGGCACAGTGAAAATGATGTTGGGGCAGCCTTGTCATTTTGTCAGGGTATGTTTCACTTTACTTTTAAGTTGAAATTATGGGTCATGACCACTTACTTGTACTTGAAAATAATTGCATGTATTCATTTATTATTTTATTTATGATTGTTAATTACAAGTGAATTGGAGGCAAACATGAACTGACCAAAGTTGTAGAAAGAACCATGAAAACAGTCGAGATGAAATTGAGTTCACATGCGTTTATATTAGCATTTTTGCAATCCCTGTATTTGCATTTGCAAAAGATTAAATATTTTGCCCCAGGGGAAGCCTGATGTCACTTTTGTTAACAGCAATTTCTTGCATGCTCTGCTGCGGACTTAGTTATTCACTCTCTCTAGGCTCTGGTAATGCCATGTGACTGTGGGAAGGAAATGTAGACTAAATCTACTCTACTCTTCACTGCAGAGACATTGCTATATTTATGTTCATTTATATGTATATACAAACCGGATTCCCAAAAAGATGGGACACTAAACAAATTGTGAATAAAAACTGAATGAAATGATGTGGAGATGGCAAATGTCAATATTTTATTTGTAATAGAACGTAGATGACAGATCAAAAGTTTAATCTGAGTAAATCATTTTAAAGGAAAAATATGTTGATTCAAATTTTCACGGTGTCAACAAATCCCAAAAAAGTTGGGACAAGTAGCAATAAGAGGCTGGAAAAAGTAAATTTGAGCATAACGAAGAGCTGGAAGACCAATTAACACTATTTAGGTCAATTGGCAACATGACTGGGTATAAAAAGAGCTTCTCAGAGTGGCAGTGTCTCTCAGAAGCCAATATGGAGGATCACCAATGCCCACAATGTTGCGCAGAAAGATAGTGGAGCAATATCAGAAAGGTGTTACCCAGCGAAAAATTGCAATGACTTTGCAGTTATCATCATCAGCTGAAACTGAAATGGCCAGTCTGCAGTCCAGATCTTTCACCTATAGAGAACATTTGGCGCATCATAAAAGAAAGGTGCAACAAAGAAGGCCCAAGACGGTTGAACAGTTAGAGGCCTGTATTAGACAAGAATGGGAGAGCATTCCTATTTCTAAACTGGTCTCCTCGGTCCCCAGATGTCTGTTGAGTGTTGTAAGAAGATGGGGAGATGCCACACAGTGGTGAAAATGGCCTTGTCCCAACTTTTTTGGGATTTGTTGACACCATGAAATTTTGAATCAACATATTTTTCCCTTAAAATGATACATTTTCTCAGTTGAAACTTTTGTTCTGTGATTTATGTTCTATTCTGAATAAAATGTTAGGAGTTGGCACCTCCACATCATTGCATTCAGTTTTGTTTTGTTCAGATTTGTATAGTGTCCCAACTTTTTTGGAATCCGGTTTGTATAATTACATGTATAATTCCTCAACACATTATAAGGATTCAGGATCAGATTAATTACTTCCACTTTCTAGACAGAACCTCGACATAGTATGCATGTGATACAGTGTGTGTGTGTTTCAGAGAGGAAGAGAGAGAGAGAGAGAGAGAGAGAGAGAGAGATCCAACATGTCCACAAAATTAGGAATTTCAACCAAAGAACTCAATTTTAATTTCAATTTGCTAAATGACCTAATGCATCATGCATGTGTGTTTATCTTTGTGTGATGATGAGTGTTAGTGTATCTGTGTGTGTGTGTGTATGTGTGTGTGTGTGTATGCATTTTCAAGCCTGAGTGTGCCAGTAAGGCCCACGTTTCTCTCCCTCTTTTAGATCTCTCTTCTTAGAGGTTGCTCCAAATGTACTAAGGCAAAGAGGCGTGGGGACTTAAATAAGACCACCCTCCCTTAGGCGTGTCTAGACCTTGTGTACAGCCACCCGCACAGCCCTTGGAAAGGCACAGGCAAACACTAACAACCTCAAACTGATGCATGGTGGCAGTTCTGATGTACATTGGGCAAAGCTACTCATTACGGTGTCATTGTTAGTGAGGGAGCATCAAGCTGACTGTGGTGCTTTGGTGTGTTTACGCCTGTGGTAGAGATGATCACGAAGGCCAGTCTTGGGCTTAGTTGAGGGGGAGGGGCAAAAAAACAACAACATGCAAAATAGAAACACACTCTAACACTGTTATGCTGCCAAAGTGACTATAGAGATATAAATTAACATTTGTGCCTGAAAACATGTGGGTGAGGGGAGAAGATCCGCAAATGCCCTCAAACCACATCCCAGCCTTGACGGTGGAAGGTGACATCTCACGTTTTCACATGCCTGCTGGCTCCGACCTCTGACCTGGATGTGTTTGTGTGCTTGTTCCTGTGCAGATACATGGCTATCATCCATCCTTTGAAGCCACGGCTTTCGGCCAAAGCCACCAGGGGGGTGATAGTGTGCATCTGGGTGTTGGCAGTGGTGCTGGCCTTCCCTCTCTGCTACTACTCCACCACAAAGGTGCTGCCCAAGCGGACGCTCTGCTACCTTGCCTGGCCCCGTCATTCCGAGGATGCCGTCATGTTAGACATTTTCTTATATACGTCAACTCTTCTCTTCTCTGTCTGTTTTCTTAAACACTTTGTCTTCTTTTTATTACTCATAATACACTTGACATTTTCATTAGGCAATAGACAACTGATGCACTAGATTTTGAGCATCTTTTCTCTTCCCAGGTATCATATCATTGTCACTGTGCTGGTGTATGTTCTGCCCCTTGGGGTGATGGCCATCACCTACACTATAGTAGGAGTGACATTATGGGGAGGGGAGATACCTGGAGACACATCAGACAACTATCATGGCCAACTGCGTGCCAAGAGGAAGGTGAGGACTTACCACTGCACTCCAGCAGCTTGTTATTCCACTATGTATGCTGGCAGCAATGTTATTAGTCTTATTTTATTATTATTATTATTATTATTATTATTATTATATTTTTCTTGCCTGCCTTGAGTATTTATGAAAATAAACTACAGCTAATCAGATGACCCTAATCCATCAGGTGGAACTGTTATAGACGAAGATAGATACTTTATTTATTGAAAATATTAAATGAAGAAAATCTTTAATTAAGTCAAATTAATGAAAGTAATTGAGGTAATTGTGTTTGCTGATGTTGACAACTCTGTGACCACAACAAGGTTTTTATTTACTAACATGTAATCTATAACATTTCTTTCAATAATGTCTTGTGCATGCCGTGCTCTTTACTAATAACACTTGTGTGGTTGGCATGAAGGTAGTGAGTGCCTCGGGCTAGGACATCGACTGCAGTGACCCATTAGTGTCTAGTGTGTAAAATGAAGAGGGCTCACCTCCCCTCTTAAGGGAGGTCGGGCAGAGGAAAGGGGCCTGTGGCATGACAGACCATGGACAGGCTCTAGTTAGACACTCTCAGGGGAATATGGGGTGAGCAGCCTCCAAGGCTCTTGAGACACAAACTGTGTGTGTGTGTGTGTGTGTGTGTGCATGTGTGTTTATGTGTGTGGGCATTGGACTGTTTGCCTGTCTCTGACTGTCTCTGTCTGACTGTCTTGCTGAATGGGTATGCATGCCTGTACCATTGCCTGTGTGTCTGCCTTTGTGGGTTTGTGGGTTTGTGTGTGTGTGTGTGTATTTCTTTTTCTGTAAACATTCAAAATGTTTATCTTGGCACACATATCCTTTTGTCTGGTTTTGCAGTCAATGCTATGTTAAGTTGAGATATAAAAAGGAAGTATACAAGTCACTGGCAGCTCCTGACAAATTTTTCCGTAGTGGTAATTTTCCGATAATGTTTCAGGTGACCCTTTAAATAGTGTTTATAATTACATAGCCAGAAATGAATGGGAATAATCCTAGATGCATGGGAATAATAGAAATGTTCCCCCTGCAACTAAGATGTTGACAAAAAAGCCTATTTATGAAGTTGTATTTAAAAGCCTTTATGAAAAAAAGGTCTACATTGATTTCACAATAATCATTATTATCTGAATAATCTGAATAATTTATTGTTCACTTGTCAAACAAACAATCCCTCTATTTATGTCTCTATTTATGTTATTTATGTTACTACTGTTTCTTTTTTCAGAGAACCACAGGATTTATTTTTAGCTAATGTGACCATACATGCTCGTTGAACCTTTTAACCATTGCCATTTATGTAGATGTATGCCTGGTCTGCATATGCAAATTGTAGCTCATCAATAAACGTATTTCAGGTGACATTCCATCTGATATCTAAATGTGAATCTGAATATGAATGGACGGTTAGGAAAGCCCTTTTAAAGACATTAACAGAACAGGTTTTTTATGTAACACATGCATGTGGGGATGACTGAGTGTGTGTACATTAACACATTAACAGGTAACACTTTATTTGAAGGGGTCTACATAAGGGTGACATGAGCCTGTCACAAACATGACATGACACGTATCATAAACATTAATGACACTTCATTCATGTTTAAGACTGATGTCATTGAGTGTCAGTCGGTTTTTGTAAAGTCTACATCCCAGTCTGCATTTCAAAAACCGAATGACACTTAATGACAACAGTCATGGACATGAATAAAGGGTCATTAATGGTCATGATACATGTCATGTCATGTTTATAACATTCTTATGTCACCCTTATGTAGACCCCTTCAAATAAAGTGTTACCCATTAACACAATACAAGTGTCACACAGCTGCTTCAGACACAACTGGTCTGTGGCTCGTTTAACTTAATACACATAATGAGCTGGTTTAAAATATGCCAGTTTGTCTCATCTCATCACTGCTGAGTGTTTAACAATTTATCTTGTAATGAATTCAAAGGCTTTGAACGTGACATTAGTCCAAGCCTTCTTAAAACCCATAGTGATTGCACTAAAGCACCTGTAGCTTGAAAAAGACTTGGAGAAAAGATTTTACATGAGAGTCAATGAGAGGACTCTGCGGCAATTTCCAGTGTCACTGAAATCAGCCATAAAGAGCAGTGCCCCTATAAAGCTGACTTCACTTTGATTAGAGGATTCCATAGGTAGATTAACCATGTAGGAGAGTGAGCTTTTGGCGGTGGTACTACTACTACTACTACTACTACTAATAATAATAATAATAATAATAATAATAATATTGAAAAATCATGACAGTATGTCACCCGATCTTTCAAATGAACCATCTGCTCCTAGTACTAATTAGACTACAAAAGCCACTTATATATTATTTGTCTAATTATCCATTAGTAGAAAGTGGAAGGGAGCAATGGCATGCATTTAAATACTTCATTAAGACAAATATTGAATTCAGATTAATAGTGAATAAGTAGCTGACCGACTGAATGACCATTTGCAGAAATAGCCTATTTAATTAGGCTACGATACATTAGAAAGAAGAATTGATACATCAAGGCATGCTGTTTCAACAGTCAGTTAAGGCGTTTTCAGATCTATTAGATTTCCAATAGTGACTACACATGCCCACTAATTCATCTGCAGGAATTGATTGTGTTGCTCTGCCCAGTGAAGTATCCATCACAAATGCATTCAGCAGAGTGCCATGTTAAGTTCACTAAGGGCAGGGGTTAAATTGGGATTTGCTATGTGGGGGGGGCTCTGGTCTGGGGTCGGAGCGAACAATATATATTTTTTTGACTGCACAGAATACACACACACTTTATTACACTATGTTTTTGTGCATTGTTAACACACTCAGATAGCCTACTATACTGGGAATTTTTAAGTACAAATTGGAGTCAGAATTTGTACTGGCATATGCATGACATGAAATATAATAAACGTCACAGACCTGTCATACCTTTACCACACAAGATAGCCTACACAACCATGATAGTACCAAATCAAATTGCTATTGGGATATTATGGCTGTCAGAACATTTTAAATCTTGTCACAAATACATGTAGCCTAAAAATAGCATGTGAAACACATGCAGAGGGGAAATGCTCAATGTGTTAGTGTACCCTAGCCTAAATATTGATCCTTTATGAGAAACTTTCAAGGCTTGCATGATCTGGAGTCAAAACAGTTGATTTATTTTTTGGGATAAATGTTGAAAAAATGCCAGTCAAAATGTCAATCCAACAAATGTATGCAATGAATGCAACCAAAACATGCATCCTGATACAAAGACCACTACTCTTTTTTGTAGAGTTCTACATCACTTGTTTCATAAAAAAAAGTCTAATTATGCATAACCTTCTACGTAGGCTAGTATAAAGTGAAACCAAGACTGTGTCAACAGTTAATTGAGGCTTAGAGCAGAACCAGACGAAAACTGTTTTATTTGTTTACCAGAGGTAGCCCAACTTCAGGTGACGTTAGGCCTATGTCAACTTGTCATGTCATTACGTTAGCATTTCATTCGTGGCTACCTGAGGTATGCTAGCTGGCTCATGTATGGAAACTGAACTGGCCAAATGCACAATGGAATTCAACTGACAGCTACTCATTTAAGCATCTCTTTGCATTTCAGCACCTCTTCGCACATACCTTGTCTGTCTGCTTCTATCTCGCTGTGTCAACCTCTCGTATAGTGTACCAGCGTGCGGTAGCCTACTCTGTTTGACAGCCTCAACTAACGTCTGGAAAAAGTAGCCGACTGAAAAGTAGCCACGTAACGTTAGTGTTCTAGAATCTCTGATCGCAACTTTTCTAAACTTTGAGAGGTCGTCCTTTTATCGGGAAAACCAGGCGGCCTATTAGGTTACACAAAACTCATTGTTTTACTAATTGTTAGAACGATAGTTTAGACTAATTAATTACACTTAACTGAAAAGCGTGAAAAAAGGTTAGTTGCTTTTGATGTCATAATGTTGCATGAGGTTATGTGCCGGGGCTCAGCCCCGGACAGCCCCGGCCCAATTTAACCCCTGACTAAGGGGGACGTATTAGAGGAAATCTGGTGTGAATAAATCAATAAGTGCTTGACATGCTGTCAGTAGGTATGAAAATAAGTGTGTTTGGTATATCACAGGCCTAATAGTGAAACAGCAGCAAGTGTAAACTGAGGCAATTACTTGTGTAGACTATTTTTTACATGGTTATGAGCCCATGCATTGGTATCGTATTGGGGGGAAAGGGGAACTGAGTAACCAAGGCCCTAAGGAATTTTATTTTCCTTTAAATATTAATATCATTTAAAGATTTAATGGAAACAGCTTATGCATAGGGTGCTTTGCCCTTGAGCCCAGGCAACAATTTCCATTTCAGAAACATTTGACTAGTTCTGGCATCTGAATCCCTCACAGTCATGGGCATCCAGTCTAGTCTTAAAGCCCTGTCCAGAGTAGAAAATTTGAATGCATGTGTATACATCCAGATACCTTTTATCCCTTGTATGGTGTTCATATTTTTGTTACTTAGCCAGTGTTTAGGTTTTTAAATCAACACAATCAAACAATATATGTTAAAATACTTAATATATGTTTACTTCATCCAAATTACAATGAACAGCATATATATTTAATATTTGCCCTTTAGCTTTGTTAGATCACATTTATGAATGAATATGCTACTCGTGTTTTGTTTATTTTCTGATAAAATCAACAATTTTACAAATGAAACAAGATTTTTCATAACAATTGATTTTTATTCATTCAAACTTTCATACAAACACATTCAGATCAGTTTACATAACCCAAGCTTAACACATCCAGTAACACATCCATTACAGTAAGTCAGTCTCAACACATAAGCCCCATTGAACACACTGTCATTCGCACCAGTCTAAACAACACCAGTGACAGAGTTTTAGTGTGTGTGTGTGTGTGTGTGTGTGTTACATATGTAGTTCTTGCACTTGAAGCATGTATATTGTATTTTTCTGTCCATCTTGGGTCTACACAATGCTTTTTTTTGTTGTTGCTGTCCAGAATAATGAAAACATCAGGAATTTTACTGATACCTCTCTCACACACACAAGGCATGAGTGTCAGACATTTACTACAACAGCATCACACACTTAGGCCTACTTCAGGCTCTGCAGATTTTGGTTCTGTAGGTTGGGTGGATGGGGCACCAGCATTCTCACCCTGTATCCTCCTCATGATTGCTGCAGAAGCTGGTGTTCTGGGAACATGTCTTCTCTGGATTTGAGGTCTCACCAGTGCCTTACCCAGTTCCTTGAGAAACAGGCACATAAGAGACCATGGATGTGTCAGCAGTGTACAAAATCTTGACAGGCCTGTTCTTCATTGTTAGCAGCTGGGGTGGTACCGTCCCCACCCACTATGGTCTTCTTTAGGAGCTCCAGTCTCAGCTTGTGTGAGGTAAAAAAAAAAACTGTCATGTGATGTTATGTCCACTGAGTCAATAACTCTTAGGACAACTCTCATTCCTTGATTTGTTGAGAGTAAAAAATTGAGGGTGAAAGGCACAGGAATGTGAGAGCAGGCGGTGTTGATGTTTGAATGTTGTGGGAACATGAAACACACACAAACACAAACACACACACACACACAGCAGCCCCAGAGAGGAAGAAGACAGAGTGAAGGTTTTATTAGTCCCGGGTCCAGTGGACCCGAACACCCTGTATGTAGGGGGGATTTACGGTGTGTGGTCATTGAAAATGTGTTCTGATATATGTTCTTCACCGAAAATGAGCCAAGGCCAATGAATCTGAGGTTGAAAAAATAATTACTCATTTAATTGTTCTTCTGATAAAAAATGAAAACGGGTCCCACAGACCCGAACACCATACAAGGGTTTATTTGAATCTTACAGAGCTCCCTATTTTTTAGAAAATAAATGGGAAGGAAATGGAAAGCACACTTTAACACTTAGGTGTTTTAAGCTGTGTCAGTCTGAACTCTAAAATGGACAGGCTCTTGGCAAAAAGTGTTGTTTCATCATCATTATCATATATTATTAGCATGTCTGACCACAGCATATGAGGAAGCGTAATAGCAACCCCAGTGACAAGTGCAGTTTTGATTTTGTGAACTATGAGATGAACTGTGATTTTCTCTGGTTTTAAATGCACAGGTAAAAGATCTGAAGCAATAGATTGGGAAGGATTACAATGGAACGGGGGAGGACTATAAACTACCATGCCACTTACAAGTAGATACTTTCATTCAGTATAAGTGAATGACATAACATAAACCTGAGCTGTTTCCTACAAACTGGTAAAAGTATAGGTTGAGAGTAAAATAGTAATCTGCCGATATCTCTTACATCTCTTTCACAACCCAGTCTGAGGTTAAAAAAAACCCTGTTAGTTAGCTGTGAATGAACAGTGCAACTGCTACCTAGCCATGGATACTGATATCAAACAAAGAACAATTTGATAGGTCTATCAAAATGTAAACAAGTACTGGAGGTTTGTGTGTTTAGGAGGTGAATGTGACTTTAGAGGGAGGTCAGAAGTAATGATGTAGGACTATTATCACAAGGCTGGCTTGCACTGTTTTTATTTCAATTTCATGTCT